>VUQR01000287.1:82400-95765 GCA_015108515.1 Hemichromis elongatus | reverse complement strand
CACCGCCGGGGGGGCTCGGGGGGGGGGGGGGGGGAAGGGAAAGTCGTTGGGTCTGATGTGATTATGCAGAGAAAAAATTAGCTAGAAATTTCTCTTTTTTGTGGCTGTGCAGCTTGATCATCAGCACGCGATTTCATTAGCTTATAAATGGCCAGAGTGCAAAGTGACTAGGTCCTAAAAAGAGTTAAGCTCTCCTGCGTGTCCTGTACCAAGACGTCGATTTATGGTTTTGATAACTGCAGCTTATTTTTGTGGATGCTTTAGCACTTCTTACTTTGCCAGAGCATATTTGTGATGATGAACAGTTCACAAGTTCTGATACAGTTGTCTCAATGTGCTTGTGCAAGTAGTTCTATTTTTTACCAATAAAACTATTTTGTGAAAGCAGCGCCTGCTGTATGTTGTGTGCTTTTATGCGTGGGTGATGGGGATGGCGATAGCATTCGTCTTCCTGCCAAACGTACAGATTGCGGGAGGGTACGGGCTGCTCTGCGGGCTGCTCACAAGCAGCAGCCACCAGCACGGCGGTGCGAGTCCAACAACAAGAATCAACTAAATAAAAAGGATTCTCGGGAAATGGCTCTCAAAGAAAGGGTTTTATAAAGCTGCTCCCAATCTCCTCCAGTTATTTCTTAGTGATAACATAAGCTAATACACGAAGGACGCATAACGACGCTTCTGAGAGTTCAAGGGAACGCGAGTTATCCGAGTTGGCTGGTTTATCTGGCACAAAGCGACGAGTTTAGCGACATGTAACCAGCTTCTGCCGACTGATGGAGAGAAGAACATTTTTTTGCCGCCTCTCTTTTTGGTATTTTCTCACATTTTTGTCAGAAAAAAGGATCCTTAGACCAACTAATGAATCAGATTAACTGAAAATGGACTATTATTATTATTCCTCAACTGCAGTCCACACCTCTTTGTCCCAGTTCTTCGATAATTAAACAGTGCTATGAAATGGTATTCACCCCGCACACGTCACATTTACACGTTTCAGATCAGACAAATGTTAAAAAGTAACATTTTAGCCTAATAACTGGCTGTGTCACCTTTAAGGATCACTGTGCCGGGCTTTGAAGAACCGTTTGAGTTCGGCCACATTGGAGGGTTTCCCCCGTTGAAGGTCAGGCTGATTAGGTCACTCCCGAACGTTCACTTTGTTTCTGAGCCGTTCAGATGTGAGTCAGACTGAGACAAGTGAGGCCTGCGGTTCTTCTGTGCCCTCCTGGACGAGTCGGTAGTCCGGTCGCTCCTGGGAAGGTTCAGCTCTGTTCCAAGTTTTCCTCATGTGTGGATAATCCCTCTCACTGTGGTTCGCTGGCGTCCCAAAGCTTCAGAAATGGACCTGTAACCCTTTTCAGATGCCAGGGACCTCACCTGCTTCACTTCACAGGTTCTATTCAGTGTTATTCATCATGTCTGGTAGTAACCAGGCCTGAAACCGAAGCTTGCTGTGGTTAATCACAGTTAGCTAGGTTTGGATACCTTTATCCCTGCATAAAAAAAACCAACTTGAAACCTGCATTTTGTAGTTACTCTGTCTAATATTAAAATATGTTTGATGATCTAAAATATGCAATTATGCAAAAAAAACCAACAGAAATCCCACAGTTCACCTTTCACCGCACTGTATTTGGTTTAATACGGTCACATTTTTTAATATTAATAGTAATGATAGAGGAGCTTAAAGCCGAACTAGTTCCACACATGCAAACTGTACCAACTGTTGCTGTGAAAATGCGTCGGACTTGATGGGAGTTTGGTTGAGATCACAATACTGCACAGCACGTTCCCTCACGTTCACGCCGCTGCCATATTCGGTCTACGCACTTTAGATGCGGCGGTTATTAAATTAGACCTGGCCTCTCATTACAGCTGATTGGAGTCTCATCAACAGAGGGCGAGTGAGAATATGCTTTCCTGAAACAAACAGGGATTATTCAAGCCTCTCTCTGCGTCTCATTCTTTCGCTGCGTTTGGTTATGCAATACGAGTGCAGATCAAATAACTACTCCTCTCGTGGGGGAACGCTAATAAGATCTGCTCCTCTGTGTGTTTAACCTACATTTTTCATCAAAGGCTTTCACCCCGAGTTGCTGCTATGACAGATCTGGAGTGTGAGCGTTAAATGAGGGGAGGTGAGCGCTTGTCAAGTGCAGGCAGGGGTTAATCAGGCGCTTTTCTTTCGACTCCTCTGCCACGGCGAGTTCACAGTTTTGTGTTGACCTTCCCGGTCAGCGAATTGTCTTTCCAGAGATCACCGAAAAGGAAAAAAAAAGGAGGAGGAGGAGGTGGTGTGGAAGGTAATAAGATGAACAAAAGACTTGATGCGGTGCACGCTTCACGCCGTCGGAGCACGTTAGGGAAACGCCGTGCCATCGCTCACCAATCGCCACATTGCTCTAAACACAGTGCGCAGCCAAATTGCTCGAAGGTGTCGCGACACTTAAAGTGCTGCTCTCCGATTTGGACAGCAGTTACGCTCATGAAGGTTCATCCTGGAAATATAATGCGGTCATCAGCGCCGAGGGAGGCTGACCTTCCTTTGTCGGAGCCGCTCTCCTCCGGTCCCCGCGCACATGTGAGGCCCGGGGAATAACAGCAACGACCTTGGCCGCTCGCTAAATTGCTGACAGAGGCGGTAAAAGCTATGGAGATGACAAAAGGCAAGCTTGTAGGAAAACAATACGCTGTGACAGTTCAAAGGAGGCCCTTTAATATTTTAGCTTTGGCGCGTGCAGCCCGGCGCGTGCCTGGGAGGACTCTGCGAGCTGAAGGTGAGCGAGGCTAAACGCTTCAAGGCGCCGCCGCCGTCCATCACTTTATTTTTAGCTCATCTAGATTTCTTTTGATTAAACCGATGATTACTGTAGACAGACAAAAGGAAAGGAAGAAAATGAAACCCTTTAAGGATAAGATACAGTGCAAGGCCAGGGTTACGCAAAACGCAAGCAAAGGAGGACTAATCGAGTTACCAGTGAAACTAGTTTATGCGTCTAGTAGAACTTTAAAACTCGGCTCCGTCCCACACCTTCAGTCTCCATAAAAAGCCTTAAATTAAGTCACAAACCAAACGTGTGACGTTGAAAGTGGACCGCTCAAGTCAGCTTTCCACTTAATAGCTTATAGATTGATGCCTCCCATCGCGGCGAGGCCCCTCCCCCCCATGATAAGTGTATTGTAATTCGATTTTTCTCATTTGTAGCTTAACTTTCTTTCCTTGGAGGACAGCCAGGGTTTTTAAAATACCTGCACCCCCCTCCCCCTGTGTGCCCACTAACCAAACAGAGCTGAATTTGCTAAACTCTGACTCGCTGACTTGTTAGGAGGATGCTGCGGCTCTCTGTGGATGTTCTTACGCTAGTTCTGCCAACCTTGGCATTTTGTCTAAGGTGAGCGGAAACAAAGGAGGAGGAGGAGAAGGAAGAGGCAGAGGAGTATTTTTAGCTTTTCTTTACCTCGGGTCCGTGATGTATTGAGACCAAGCCTTCGGGCGTTTTCCGGGCTGGCGCGAGTCATTGAAATAACTTTCCCTGATACTCTTGATACCGCGTTTGACCCCGTTTACGGGATGGGAAGAGGCTTAGATGAATCGTGAGAGTGGAGACTGTGTGGTGGGAGGTGAGCAAGCGGCACAGCCTCTCCGAGGAGATTCTCGCTCTTGCTGCAGAGAAGATATTCATCGCCGTGGTGGTCCGAGGTGCGTCACGTTCGCCAGTGAAACATCCGTTTCAATTCAAAGGAAAGAATTAATTCCAGTACACCGTACAGTAATTGTAATTCAAGCCCCGTCGCTCTCTGACAACTGCCAGCTACAACCAACGTTCAATGTGGCATTAACAAATTTAATTTAGCCTCTGCTCTGCTGGCCTGTGCTCTTGGTAGACTATTGTGTACAAGGCGAACATCTGTAGGGCGCTCCTCCTGCGAGGCGCGGTTAGTTGGTGGGTGACGGCCATTACTCAGAGCAGGGCTGATGACCGGCCCAGACAACCATCTGCTTGGAGGTGCGCCTCGCTCTCCTCTCAGATCCATCTCTGTCACGAATCTGTCTTCTGGTGCTCTGTGGGCTTCGTTTCGTTTGACGTACCTCATATTCAAACGATAAGCTGCTCTCCATCCCCGCTTCCATTTATCCTGGTTTCCCATCCATCCATTCGCTTCTGCTTATCATTTCAGGGGCACTCGAGCCAATCCCAGCTGTCTCAGGTCGAGAGGCGGGGTAAACCCTGGACAGGTCGCCAGTCTGTCGAAGGGCTAACGCATACAACCAGTATTCACTCCCCATTCATACCGATGGAAAATTTAGTGTTTCCAGTTAATGGATTGAACTCAGGACCTTCTTGCTGTGTGCCACCGTGCTGCCCTATTCTGGTTTTCATTACCAATTCTCCATTTTTGCGTCATCACCCACCCGTATCACCTTTTTTTCTCATTCCCTTTTTCCTCAGCTCATTTTCTTTTAGTCATTCCATTTCCTATTATGCCCTACCCCATGCCTCAATTTCATTCTCACCTTATTCAGCGAATATCACAGTTGTCAGCGCAACGCGGAGCCCTCGAGGAGCTCTACAGAGGACACAGCAGGTTGTTTGCGACGGAGCAGCTACTGCACGACTTGCAGAGCCGCCTGCGACGGAGAGAGGTTGATTTAAAACACACGGTACCCAGATGGGGGAGAGAGATGAGCGAGTCAACGCGCGCTCTTTTCTCTTTTTAAATCAGCTCCTTTCCGTGTAAGGAGGCAGCGAGGATGCAGATGCTTGATGTCACCGTGCACTCAGAAACCCCGTGACCCCTGACCAGAATATGAATTAGAGATGTGTATGAAGGGCAAAGCGAAGACAGTAAGGCAGTTCCTATCTCGGCTCACGCAGAGCTGCAAACCCCGGGAGCGATGCAAGCGTCACTCAGTCTGTCCATCTATGTGAGAATTAACAGGAGGACAGTGACTAATAAGGAAGAGGAGGCAGGTGCGATCTGCAGCGGGACGGACCTAGGGCACCCTGAGCCTGGGGGAACACCATCAAAGCTTCCAATCGCCACTCTCAAACCCCTCCAAGGACAATCGCAGTCACTCAATGTGACACAGCGGAGGAGCGGTGCAGTCCGGGGGCGAGAGGGACAACACTGGCAAATTAAACAGCGGGGATAAGAGCTGCCCACCCCGCATCAATACGGGCCCCCGCAGCCGCTGATGTAAAATGGATTCAACATTCCCTTCTCATTATCCCATCAGCCTGCGATACTCGGGCTCCTCCACGTTCAAATGAGCCGGCCAATCAACCCACACTTCCCCCCCCCGCCCCCGCCCCCGCCCCCGCCTTCAAGTGATGCTATTTTCTCATCGTGGTTATTTGGAAAGGTTCACTGCTTTTTCAGCGCTTCGTTTGATCTCACAGGGTTTAACCACTTCACATGATTTTTTTTTTTTACACTTCACTAATTGCCATGTGTGCACAGCACCTGCTACTGTGGATTTTTTTTTTTTTTTTACTGTCCTGTGCAAAGCATTGGCATCGCTGCAAACAATGATTGGCACACATTGTTTGCAAAAAGGCTCACGCAAAGTGAAGAAAGCAAGAAAGATACAGAGACACGGACCTTTGGTACATGGCAGCCTGACAGCACCAGTGTAATTAATTCCTCTCTACAAAGGGGGGCATTTAGCCATCACTGTGAGCAGTGTGCAGTATTAAAGCTCGCAGCATAAGTCACGAGACATTTTTCTTCCTGTATATTCAACATCTACAATATCTCGGTTACTTTTCCTGTTTAGCAGCAAATCTGTCAATATTCCTGCGCGTGATAGCCTCAGTCGCTCCCCCGCCCCGCCCCCTCTGATGTCCTGTAAATCACCAAGGACATTTTTATTGTTCACGCTTTTCTGCGTAATTACTCCGGTGTGCACCAGTAAACAATGCAGAGCAACTGAGCTTTTTACGAATTATACTACATGGCGTACTAGTAAAGAAAACGCCTCGCTCCATGCAGAGGGCACGAAAGACTGCATCTACTCTGTGTGCTCTTGTTCCTGGTCTTTTATAGGACACCAGCAGCAGGAGGGCTGCTCATCAAACAGCCATCATCTCTCCTAATGACACCGATTCGACCAAGAGCCCATTAAAACATTTAGTAGGAATAGATGGCCCGTGTGGGCACGCGGGAGGCGCGGATTCATCTGCGCGCATGTGCGGCACGAAGCTTCCCCCTGTTCAGATGTATTCAAACCACATGAGCATATGACATCAAAAGATAAAGCCTGCTAAAGCCCATTAAGCTCCACTTTGACATACACACAAAAATAAAATGCTCGAGAGAAACAAATGCACAGAAAGGCAGCTGAGTGCGATGAAATAATCATTGGAATCCATCTCTTCTAAGAGAATGAGCAATCAGCACTGGTCCCATTCACTCTGCTGCATTTTACTCCACAGAGGACATGAAATATTTACCATCAGCGGGTCTCCTAAAGAGCCCGGACGTCTTCCAGGGACCAACAGTCCATCTCTGACATCCACCTAACACCTATCCTTTAACTCTAGGAAAGAAAAAAACGCTTCATTTGTGCAAAAGCTGCAAGCGAGCTGTCGAGTTTTCTAAACGGCTCAAATGTGTGCGATTTTAAAATAAACTCCAGCTGTGTGTTAGTCAGCACTGATCCTTTTTATATTTAAAATGCATCACCTCTGGTCCTGCGTTAAACACTCGAACTGAAGATGAAATACGCGTTACGCCAGAGTGACGATCTTGCTTTCGCCCCTGACGCTCGCACACGGGTGGAAAGACGCAGAACGAGAAACCGCGCCTAAAAAAGAACAAGGCCCTCATTACGAGGCACAGTGTGATCGTGCCACATCTCAAATACCCACCAGGCATCATTACGAGCTAAAAAAGGGTCCAAAGACAGAAGTGAGACAACACTGATTCAACACAGTCTTAATGAAGCCTTAAAGCAAGAAGAAGGAGTGGAGGGGTGAGCCACGGTGACACGATGAGGGACTGACCGGAGCGTGGCACCGTGAGGCCCCGCCGTGACATCACGTATGCTGGAATGTCACTGCAGATACCAACCGTTTAGATCAACATTATATAGTTTACTGTTTCTCTCATTTTACTCTGAAAGAAGAACTCCTTTCCCAGCATCACC
Source organism: Hemichromis elongatus (assembly GCA_015108515.1). NCBI lineage: Eukaryota > Metazoa > Chordata > Actinopteri > Cichliformes > Cichlidae > Hemichromis > Hemichromis elongatus. The sequence continues at coordinate 88,615 of VUQR01000287.1, read as the reverse complement.
CCCGCGGGTGTGCATGTGGGGATCTGAATGCTCGCTGCAGCTTGCCCCAATAAACCGCAACCGTGAGCACAAACTTTAACAGCATCACTGAGCCGAACACCTTAAATCGAACCTAAAATATTCAACGGCAATTTGAAGCAGAGCCTAATCCGAGCGCCTGGTAAACAAACTGGACGAGGAACAAAGTCAAGAATCAGATGCCACGTCCAAACGCCTACCCGCCGCCTTTTTATCCAGCTCTAAAATAACGCGGATTAAACTTCAGCAGCACACTGATGAGTTCTTTCCGGTGTCACAAAGTCGAATATCACAGTTTAGCACTACCTCTGGTTTGGGGACGAAGGCCCGTCCGGGGATGGTGAAGCAGTTGTGGACGGTGCAGAGATACTGAGCCATGACGGAGAGACGACTCCTCTGTTTGCTGCCTGTGCTGGCCGTCAACCTCTGGATGCAGAAAACAACTGATAAAAGTTACTGAAGCGCATTAAACGTGTCCTCAAGATGATTTTTGCATCACAGGCAGAGAAGACTTGAGCAAACATCATTAAAGTCTGTTGGACTGAATCGTAAAAAGCCCATCCCAAATCTTTCCATCTGAGTTGCAGACTATCTTTAATCGAGGAATCAATATTAAATCACGACACAAGTAACTGGTTAAAATGTCTACAGAGTGACGGTGTTTGGCTTTATTACGGGTCTATGTGGGTCATGTGGAGTTCACCCACCTCTGCCACCTCCTTCTGGAACGTGAGCGTGAGTCGGGTGCGTCCAAACATGAAGGGCCCCGTTCTGTTCGCTACGTTTTGCAGCCACTGGATGATCAGGGGGGTTGAGACGCTGAATGGGAGATTCCCTATGATGTGAAGGTTTGGAGGGTCTGTGAAGACACACAAACACACGCACACACACACACACACGTTTTAGTCACACGCTTTTCCTTCACTTTGATTACCGTAACAGCTTACGTGCGTTCATCCTCTTACCGCCCTCCCATGGCTTAGAGATATTTGTTGGGAATCCTCGATCCAGTCTGTAGGTGAGTATGTCACCGTGGACGATCCTCAACCTGCCCGCTGCCGCCTCAGACAACAGCTGTGAAAATGGAAAAAAAAAAAAAACCCACACGAGTAATAATCATTTCAAAAAGAGGAGAAGGACTCAGGAGTCGCTCTAAAGCCGTCTTCTGCAGGTGAGGACGTTTGAGCCGCGTGTGCCGCGTGACCTCGTTAAGCCAGCCTGGATGCGGCCGTTCTGCTTACCTTCAGTCCCGGGATGAAGCGTGTGTCTTTCTCCACAACAAGCAGGTCTGCGGCCCCGGCACTGAGGATGGAGCGGGTGAGGCCCCCGGGACCCGGACCCACCTCACACACGTGGGCATCTCTCAAGCTGCCCGCCTGGCGGACTATTTTGTCTGAGAACACAGAGAGGGAGCACTTAATATTAATTTACAATAATATCCTGGGATACATTCTCAATTGGTGCAGCCTATAAATTATAAGACGTTCTCCAATCAAATGTTTTCATCAGAGAGTCGGGCGTCCAAATTGAGATTAATAGAGTGTGATGTTGCAATATCTGCTCTCCTCTGTGTGACGGAGATGAAAAGCATTAATCTAACAGTCACCTTGTTCAAGGACGAGAGAGCAGATCAGAGCTGCACTGCATCAGTGATAATTGTGTTAAGGCTTCAGCTCTCAAGGGCTACAACAATTGAGCTGGTCCATTCGCATTAGCAGGAGATCTACATAGCCTCACCTACAACGAAAAGCCTGTCGGTTTCGATGCCTTCAAACAAGGCGGTGCAGCACCGTGCAATCCAGTGCGCTGATGTAACACGCTACTGTACCCTGAGAAGGACCTCACGGGTCTCGGTACGCTGCAGACGGGGCAAAAGAACGAGGAGGAATGAAAGAAAAGGAAGGACGACTAACCTGTGAGCCTCAAGTCCAGCAGAAAGTTCTGGGACAGCTGTTTCTCAGCTCGCAGGTTGTACAGCTTTATGAGCTCACCTACAGTCGGCAGGGGAGGCAGGCGGAAGGACGCCAGCTTCCCCGAGGCGGCCATCACTGGGGAGAAGGCTGTGAGAAACAAAGGCAGAAAACCGTGAGACTAACTGTGACTGATGAGCCTCCTCAGCAGCAAAGCAAAGCACAATCTCGCAGTATTAATAAGACATTCCTTTGTTACAGAGGCTACAAATAAAAACACAAACATAAGACAACCGACTGGTGGAACAGTGAGTAACTCAATAAAATATGATCAAACATATTTTAATAAGGTTAAGACTAATCTGGAACATAAGACAATAAGACAGCTAAAAATAAAAAAGGGGGAGGAGCATGTACGGCAGGTCACTCGTGTTCACTGATGATGTGAGTGCTGACAGAAGCAGCAGAATGAACTGTGAAGTGTTCAAGGCTATACTCTCTGCTCAGATTGAGACAGATGCTGCAGAGCTGATCAGACAGAGCTCCAACGGTGCAGATGGATAATGGCCCAAAGCAAACTGCAAAGTTTCTCAAGGCAAAGAAATGGGATGTTCTACAATGATCAAGCCAGCCACTTGATCTCAACCCAAGAGAGCAGCTTTTCAGTCACTGAATACAAAACTAGAGCCAGAGCGACCCACAGACAGGCAGCAGCTCAAGGCAGCTGCAATAAAAGTCTGTAGAGCATCTCAAGCAGGAAACAGCACCTGGTGATGTCCATGACGTCCAGCCTCCAGCACTTTGAACTATTAAAACTCACCCTTATTTGAAATTATTTTAGTTTGTCCATTTACATTTGAATCTCTGAAAATGAGGGACTATGTATAAAAAGCCATTGGACTGAAGCTGAAATCCTGCACTTCAACCACACCGTGATATTTTCATTCTTAAAATCCTTTGTGCTGGTGGGACAGAGACAAAACTAAAGAAACTGTCCATAAACTTATGGGAATAGGCACACATCGGGGGTTTTTCTCCGTGTCTCTTGCGCCACCTTGTGGTCTTACAGTAAAAAACTAAATGAAAACGCACACAGAACCAGCGTGACTATATTTCACTCCAAGTTATGAAAACACGTTCACTGTGTCGCCGAACGTCACGTAAATCCACGACGCGGGAGGCGAAACTGGACTGATAAACGCTACGCTGACCCCTGACTTTGCTGTGACACTCTTAACACGGTAGCTAACATTTGCAGCTAATGTTAGCTTGTTTGCTAAAATGTTGCTCGCTGAGCTCGTGGGAAAGCCGCCAATTTACACGGAACACGTGACATTTTTACTCAAAACTCGAGATAAAAATGATAACGATACACAACGAGTACACGAGGCTGAAAACACACAGGAGTTTACCCACGTTTGTCACCGGCGGTGCGTCCCTTCCTTGAGTTTCCTTATTCGTCATCGTATTGACGACCAGATAGCCAATAAGCTTCGGCGAACATCTGTATCACCCAATCAAATTGAAGCAGGCGGGGCTTCACTGTGCCCTTGACAGGGCGGTTGTTGTTGATGAATGACGCCTCGCCGCCAGGAGAGGGCGACATTTCAGCGCACACAGGGGCACCTGGTCGTTCATGTAGTCCTAATTTTACACCATTTCTTCTTCTAATAAAAACTGACAGAAATACTATACACACAAAAACCCCTAAAAATCCCGATTCAGCTTTTTAAAGAGCATTCTTAACTTGTTGAATCCATTCCACGTTAACTGATGGGCAGGCTATATGCTTCTATTAGAGCACTGAAGGGTATTTATTCATTGTCTGAGTATTTTGTGACACTGAGTGATGCCCAGCTGTTGTCTGGAATGAACCGTGTGGCCCTGCAGTCTCCCTCCTCTGTTCATGAGACACGCTGGCTCATGGGCATCTGAGCCTCATATGGAAATACCCTTCCCCTCCAGAAAGTCTGGCTGATGACTGGCAGTCCTGACTCCTGCTGGGGCTGACCTTGAGAAAGAAAACCAGCGGCGGTGTTGGTGGGCGAGAGTAATGCCGCGCTTGCTGCTATGGAAACTACTTTAAAATGGACTGTGCAGGAAAATATCAATTACCATTTTTATCGTTTGTGTGAGCTGGACTCAAACTTTATTGTTACGGTCTGGGAGCAGGAGGGTGTGTGAGAGAGAATCACCTCCTCAATGCAGCTCTATAGTGTGTGATCAGGAAACACAGGAAATGAAACATAAGTAATTAACATTTCTGAGAGGGTAACTCATCACCAGAACGGGAACACGAGAAGAAAAACAAAGGCAGAAATACTTAACAGCATATAATTTCTCAGCCAATTTAGGCTTTAGACACAGGCTCACATCAATAAACACAAAAACCACAAGAGATGTACAGCAATAACTTCTGTTATGATGATAATTCACAGTTGAGTCAGTATTATTCCCCTATATTTATCTGGATGTGTTACGGGTGATGTAACAAGTTCAGCAGGGTTAAAAGCCCAAAAAGTGAAACCAGATGCACACTATTATAAATGCCCTGTTTATCATGGCAACACTGGATTCCACTGAGTGCTACGGTCCGACTATTACTTTTTAAATTTAAATTAAAGAGTAACTTTGGTCTGAGACTGCACGAATGCCAGTTTTTGTCAAAGGTGACGCCTGTGACTGATTAGTTATTTATGTTGTGTCGTTTTTACTGAGCTGAAATTTGGTGTCAAACATGATCTGCGTCCAAGCTTACGGTAAACCTCGTTCAAAGCGCTCTAGAAGCCTTTTGATGAGTAGTTTGACTCAAACGGCAGCGTGGTGTCATCTTCATTGTTCTTATGAAAGCAAAAATGATGTTACATTTCTCGTTTTTAGGCCAGATCACAATTACTGTGTTTGGAAGCGAAACACGCAAGCAGACTTCACACAGACAGAGCAAACGTCGGCCGTACTGGGATTCCTGTGATACAGCACCACATGAAAGACGTAGCTGCACTTCAGCAGAGGAATTCCTGTGGTGATGAATGTGATCCTGGGATACATGTGTTGCGGTATTTTTGTGGTATCCTGAGATGTGCTGGCCCTTTCCGGATAATTTACCATAAGATATGTGGTGAGCAGTGTTACTGTAAAAAGGTTTCCTACGTGAATTCAAATACTGAAAGCTTGCTTGTCACTGCAGGGAAGTTAATCTGATTGTATATGCTTTTACAAATAACTGAGGTTTGTCTTTGATTGGAGGCAGTAATGCTAAAGACCAAAGCAGCTGTATTTGCTTGCTTGTTAAATGTACCTACAGCTAAATACCTGCTAGCTTAGAGACAAGGGCGGCTCAGCTGGTCTGTCAGACATATTCAGTTTAATCGTTTCAAAAACTCAAGGGCAAAAATAAGAACCTGTTATGTTATGAAGGGTTATGGTTTAAACTTTTCAGCAAGTAGCAGCTAACAAAGACAGTGTTCCTAAACCGAACCAATAAAATTGACTAAAATAAGGATAACGCTCAAAGTCAATTAAACTTCAGGGATATCAATCTGTTCAGTTAGGAAGCAGAAGCCTTCATGTGCTTTGGTGTAAATGAAAGTGGCAACAGGTGCACTGAAGAGGCAGCAACAAGACAACCCCTAGAAAGGGAGTGATTTGGCCGACCATAGGAAGCTGCACAGGGAAGGCCTTCAGCCCGGCAGCACGACGGGTATCTGCTCGTATGTGTGAGGAGAAACAGGAGGCACTGCCAGGGTTCCACAAAATTACCTCTCGGTACACGAGAAGAAGTCAGAAGAAGTCGCAGAAGTGTGGAGGATATCAGGAAACTGGCCGTGACAGGAAGAGAGTCGAACAGGGCCGTAGAAGGCAGCAGGAGGAGGTGCACGGAACATGAAATGACCTCCAGCAGTCTACTCATATGCATGTGTCAGCTAGCAGTTGGCTAACAGGGGTGGTCAACTCCAGGCCTCGAGAGCCGGTGTCCCGCAGGTTTTAGATGTGTCCTTGATCCATCACAGCTGGTTTAAATGGCTAAATGACCTCCTCAATATTTCTTGAAGTTCTCCAGAGGCCTGGTGATGAACTAATCATTTGATTCAGGTGTGCTGACCCAGGGTGAGATCTAAAACCTGCAGGACACCGGCCCTCGAGGCCCAGGAGTTGGCCACCCCTGCTCTAGAAGCTTTCTCCAGGAATTCCACCTGTTGCGAGGGCTCCAGGTTTACGTTTCACTTTGGCACATGTGATTCAAATCTTTAGGCAACACTTTTTGGATCACGCTGAAATCATCAGCTT
>VUQR01000287.1:65126-82380 GCA_015108515.1 Hemichromis elongatus | reverse complement strand
TTTTGCAGATATCAAATCTTTGCAGCGACTACATTCTCTGTTATGATGGCGTTCCTAAAAGCTTAAACCAAAAACTATGCAGGTCAAAGTTTTGGCAAATTTACTTTTTATTTGAATGCAATTGTCAAAACTTCTCATCAGCATAAATGGAAGCTAATGTTTGTTTCAGTAGCGATGTGGTCTGTGAGGGACGGGTTCACGTTTGTAAATGAGGCATTGTCTTAATGCGTGGAAGGAGGGACGTGTGATACGCCCTCATAAAGTGCAGCACTCGGTCACCTTTTACTGGGCAGTGTTTGAACGCCTGAGGCACAGTTTTGTTAGAAAATGTCTCGTAGATTATTTTACGATGTTTCAAAAACCTTTCAAGCAAGACTGGAGCATTGGCCCCTGCGTGTCCCGTCTCTTTGGTTTGCACGTCAGTCACGTTCTCTTTGTCCTTTCTGCTTCATCCCTTCATCTAAAGTTGTTCAGTCACTTCATGGCTTCAAGCCTGGAATACGGCTTTCTCAGTTTAATCTCACTTTGCTTGGACAGGTCATCAGCATCTTTCAGTGAGGCCAAGCCTAAAAGCGACCCCGGAGAGCCGAGGTGACGCCTGAGCAGAAGAAGTAGAAGTGAAGAGAGACTTGATTTGAAGACAGCCGTGACCGTTGGATGGGAGCACGTTCGATACTTAAGCACTGAAAGACCGGCGTGAAAAATGGAGATATGAAAAACTTACATAATACAGCCCGGTGTGTAACATCATACAGTGCAGACGCCATGTTATCTTCTCTACGTTTCCCTCCATAAAACCTCAAACCAAGACTTTTGCTTCCACCTGGGTCATGAAGCTGGCATCTTATAGCCAAATTTTATCACCAGTCTTGTATTTATCAGACGTGAGTGCGATTCGCTCTGATCGCATCGTACAGGAATGGCAGCTACTTCCATCAGCCCACATGTTTCATAACAACCACAGCCCAAAGCGCCCTGACGGGCCCACCGTCCTCTGGGCATTCTGTGTACAGATTGAAATCATAACAAACCTCTTCCTCACAGAATCCCACCACATGACTTCATTCTGGGTGTGGGAATTATGGCATCCAATCAAAATAACCGTCTCATGACCTCAGTTTGGCTAGAGCTTCTTCTCCGATACCACATGGAGAGGAATGACTTCATATGTGAGGAGGAAGAGGCCTGTCAAACAAATGGGCTTTGTTTTTCTTTGTGCTCGTTCATGCTGATTGTCACAAACAAGGATGGGAAAAAGTTAAAGGGTTGGGTTAGCTGCAGAGCGGGTGCACGTTAAGGTGATTTTGCATCTTCAGACAGGCCGCCTGGAGAAATCAACTATGAAAGGACAACAGAAGTAAAGGGATCTGAGGGAGCAGAGAAGTGTATGCGTGAGTTTATGTGCAGTGGGCCCTCGTGTCTGCAGATTTATGTCCACTACAGCAGCAAGGTTTCACTTTATGGAACAAAACACGACATCAGCACCACGCCCAGGTAATCCAGCAGTTGCTACATATGAAGAAAACCGCTCTGACAAACAGGGAGTGAATACATCAGTGTCCATCTGACATTACTCCTCAGGGAGTACGTGAGTCTGCTCACCGCTGCCTCCTTTGTTTGCTTTGGTTTCCACATAGAGATAAGAGCGTCATTATGTGCACCGAGCCCCGCCCTCAGATGACCAGACAGGACTTTCGCTTTAGTAACAGAAACACGCAGATCCTCGCGCATCACCCGCAACTATGATTTTAAATCTTTAAACTTTCTGTCCAGATCAAAGCAGAAACCAGAGGAGCTCTGGCTTTATGTTTCTGTTGGCATAAAAACTGAAGAATTATCATCACTCACTGCTGATCTCTGTCACGGGTCACATGCGACGTGGTTTCACTTCACTGTTTACATTATCATAATGTACACACATGCAGAAGGCCAGAGCAGCTTATGCTCCTTACATTAGCGTATATGATATTAAATCTGAGAGCATAAAGTGGACTATTACAGAAACATCTGTACGAGCCGTGACGAACTGTAGCATTGAAACCGAACCATTATGTCCTCGGTGTGATGTATTGTTTTGAAAGGAGAGGCAATGATGGGATTTTGCAAATATTTAAATATAATTTTACTGCTTGGATATTTTACAGTGAAGACACTGCAAAGTCTTAAAGTTCAGTGCAGAGTTATAAGAGCTACTAGACACCTTTCATTTTGGCATGTCCTCTTCATTCAACAGGTCACATCTGTCTTCCTGCTTGATTCTGGAACAAGGTGCAATCTCATTTTCACCTCCTGTTGGAGATCAGGCATTCCTCGTTCTCTTCCTCCATCCGTACTGCTGCTCTCCGGTCGCCTGGCAGCTTCAGCATCCTTCTACCTGGATGTCCTCTGCCCATATCCAAACCAACTCAGTCTCACCTATTTTTTTTTGTCTCTAAACCTTCCATCCTACGCAGTGTTTTACTTATTTTTTTTTTCATCCTTGCAAATCAGAGTGGCAAATGTGCCACTGGTGCCGGGCTAAAGATGCACAGTTCCCAGCAGTAATGGGCTCTTCAGTTACGATCTAAACAACATGGACTAAACATGTTTTCTTTGCTTTTCAGTATTGCAGCAAATATTAGATTTATGCCAGACTTGAAAGGGAACTAACCCACACATAAAACAGGTAGGTGAACCGAGGTTAGGTGTGTTTATACTCACTCTAACTCAGCAGCACCCTGGCAGCAGCTCTTCCCATTGATGCAGAGCACAATTACTGCACCTCAGATTCAGCCCGCCTCCCTAAATTAGATTGTTTTCTGCAAGCAGGGCCAAAAAGACAGCCTGGCTGCCAAAGTCCTGGAGAGTTTGGCCACGCTCAGCCATCCCAAGTCGGCAATTGGCGGTTACTCGGACCACTGTAAGGGCTTGGGTGGCTGCTGTCACTGGACTTTCCCAGCCTGTGAGAATGGCACAGCACTGTTCAGCTGTCACCGAGGGTCAGCGGGGAGAGTTTGCTCTGTGGCCAGCCAAAACATCCAGCATTCAGCTAGCCTCAGCTGCTAGTGGCACCCGTGCTGGCAGCAGTGGTGGAGTTAAATATAGAACTATACTTCTGGCTTCTGTGACTCTGGTCTAAAAGCACAGAGAGGGACGATGGTGGATGTGGCTTGGAGAAAAGATCTGGCTCTGTGACAAAAGACATCACAGTCCACCTCACCGGGCAACAGAGCGGGAAGAGAATAGCCCCCCCATCCCAACACACACACACACACACACACACACACCCACCCCACTCATCGACTGGCTTCTTGAAAGGATAGGAGGGAAATAAAATGAGAGGTGTGTGCTAGCCTGCTATGTGAAACAGAACTGGATAGGCTGTGGGAGTGAAAGAGGGCGTGTGTCTGTGTGTGTCTGTGTGTGTCCGCGTGTGTCTGTGTGTGAGAGAGAGAGAGGGAAGTTACAGTCCTCTGTTATTGCTCTCTACCATTCCCTTCTTGACCTGACGACCTAAAAGAGGCAGGGAGAGAGTGAGAGAGCGGGGTAGAAGACACCACAAGTGGACCACACAAGCCAGAGGATACCAGTGGACACTGTATTCCTTTCTTGCCTTTTATTACTTTTGATTCTAGGATTACGTGCCGGGTTTACTAACTGGTTAATCCTGGAAACATCAGAGCAGCAGGTGAGTGATCATCTTTTATATTCTCAAGCTGGAGAGAAACAAATCTCTGCTGTTTAGAGGCAAAGACCCAATGACAAGCATGTGGTTCTAGCAGAGCGGCGCTTATCAGCTGTTCTGCTTTCAGGCTGTAGTGAATGAAACGGCTGAGTGCAGGTGCTGCTGCTGCTTGGCTGTCATCAGTTTTATTGAGCCAGTAAAGAGCACTGGTCAAAAGAGCTTCATTTGTTCTGCCGTATGAGGGTGAAAACACCACTCCCCACATTCCTCTGTGTGATTAATTCCAAATAATGTGGGTTTAAACATTTTGAATTAATTAGTCCACGAGCAGACACACGACTAGTCTCAGTGCTGATATTGGAAATACAGCAGATATTCAGATAGAAGAAAGTCATGAATGAAACATTTCTCAATGAATTAGACGTTGTATTACTGTGTGAATGAGACCGTTTACTGTAAAGAATGTGGGGCTCTGCACGTGGGAGGAAACACCCACAGCACAGCAGGGTTTACTGAGATATTATAAAGAAATGAGCATGATATCACACACGTTTGCACATCTGACCTTTGCCCCCGGCGTCTCCCACACTCGCCGTCTTCGCCTCCTCGTGCAGCTCTCGCTGCCGCGCTGCTTAGCATTCAGACGCTTAGGCCCGATGAGCTGCAGCACGATGACATCTTTCATCTGGAATATTTATGGGATGTAATGACACCAAAATGAATTCCATTTCATTCACATGAAGTCACCAGCGTTTAGGAGGAGACACATGGCTCCCGCCAGTCGCTGTTTGTCAAGCCGTACGTCACCCTGTCTCAGTAAACTGGAAAGAAAAATGTGAAACGCGTCTCGCTCTCTTCATCTCGCTGATGAGTCGAGGGTTTTCTTTCCTCCTTTAGTGTTGGAGACCACAGCGCAGCCTCTCCCTTCCTGCCTTCCAGCGGTATCAGCCCTGCCTCAGGACAGAGAGACCCAGAGCAGAGATATAGCTCATTAACATTTCTGTGCTTGTGAGTGAAGTGCTGCCTCTTTACTTCTGCACACGCTCAGGATAGCCTGTGAAATTCACCGGTGGAAGATGTTCTGATGCTCTGCTACATTTATTTCATGGGTTGTTGTTGGTAAAGCGTACTTAAAGCACAAAAAGTAGAGTTACTCTGTGGTCACACAGTCACTGCAGTGCTTTTATTGTTATTCCTGCAGTGTTAATATGTATGTTGCATGCTGCTGATGGAGAGGCTGAGGCTGGGGCTAACAGGAACCTGGAGCTTGATTCTGCAGGAAGTTTCTTTCCGTTAAAAAGACGTTTTTTCCTTCCCACTGTTGCCAAGCGCTTGCTCACAGGACGTCATCTGATTGTTGGGGTTCTCTCTGTATTATTGTGCAGTGTATCACCTTACAATATAAAACTGCTGTTGTGATTTGGCGCTATATAAATAAAGTAGAATCAATTTGGGGTTGTTTTTAACTTATTTTCTTACGTTTTATATTTATATATATATAAAACATACACAGACTTGGCCTGATAAAGCTTATATATATATATATATATATATATATAAATATAGATATAGCAGAAGCATAAAGGTTTCTAAATTAGAACAAGAAACCTGAACATGTATTTTAATGCAGTACTAGAGTAAATGTACTCAGTTACATTTGGCCACTCTTGAAATTCAGTCAGCTGGATGAGCATTCAGAAAGGACAGATTTGTGACTGTTATCAGTCCCAGCTTGTTAATGGATCGGTCTTTGTGTAGATCAATAATGCAGTGTCTGATTAACTGAAACCAAGCTGAGGTCGGGTCTCCGCCAGAGCAGCATTGATGCCGCGCTAAGTGTGTCACCTCACGACATTAAATGAGCGCTATGTCACTTAAGATGTTTCTCGACAGAACAGCGTCGCTTTGTTCCAGGACTAAGTGATGACACTGACACCACAGCACCCTGTACATGTTGCTTCTCACGATACCGTTCACTACACTTGCACATGCATCTGTACCTCTATCTCGTGTGTTTGCGTTCATATGGGCTAATTCATTTGATGACACGTGCACCAAGAGAAACAGGAGGCGGAGCTTTTCGCCGCCAGTAGCCGGTGTCCTTCCTGCGGGTCTGGGGGGCCTCAACAGCAGCTGTCACCGACACATGCACAGCTCCGGTCGTATAAGTGCCCCTGGTCCTGAATTCCAAAAATGCAGTTTAGACACTTCGGGATGTTTCGCAGAACAGCGGCACTTATAACTCATGTGCCCTTCATTTAAAAATAAGCCCCAGAACTCCACGGCAACCCAAGATATTCTAAAGAGCACTCGATATGTTGTGGTCCGAATGGCGGCGCATACGTGCTAAAAACAGGTTAACTGGCTGTTGATGTTTAGTGATGTCATTCATTAGCTCTTTATAGACCGTGATGCGCATGAACCTCTAACGCATTAAACATGGATTGCATTTCAAATTTCTCAGCTGGAGACAAACCTCACCACATTTCCATTCTTACTACCCATCCTGTAAACTTTCACCCTGTTTGTTATGTTAGTGACATAATGGGGACGTTCCTGGTGATTTCCTGTGTGATAAGTTACCCTCGACTTCATCGTCCCAGTGATATTACTGGTCAGGAGAGAACAAACCAGCATATACAGTAAAGCATCTGAAGGCACGTTTAGGATGAGGATGGCTGCCCACTGTGACTCAGACCGTCTTTGTCCCTGAACCCGTCACTCTGTTATTTCACACGTCTCTCAGTGAGTCACAGCTCTTCCCTGACAGACATGCTGTGCTTTAGTTTATTTCTGTCTCACCTGCAACAATGCTTTTTACTTTTCCCCATCTATAAAAAAGGTAAACAACTGACAATGGTACCAGCAGGAAACAATGCAAATGCTCACTTACAGAGGTTCAGTGGGTAGCAGTTTGGAGATTTGTGGTTAGCCAAGTGTTACATTATCATTCCGAGCGCTGCCACGTGTGATAGCTTAGGTTTACTAGAAGGCCAGCTGCATACTTTAAACTTTAAAGCTGAAATTCTGTTTTTCCGCTGTTTTCTATCCACACAAATTTAATCTCTGTGACCTTTGGAGCCTTTTTTTTACCTCTGTTTTGGTCTCCACACCCTCCTCAGATAAATACGCTGTTTTCTTCTCCAACAACAGTTACTGTTGTTGGAGAAGGTACCAGCTGGTACCTGGTACCAGCTGTACGCCCCGGCGTACAGCTGGTACCAGTCCATTTCCCAGTAATTTCCATAATTCTAATGGTTGAGAAGAGCTATAAGTTACTACAAAAACACCGTTCTCTGAACAGCTATGAAAACATGTTATGAAAACCAAACAGATGTTTGACGTGTGATTTAACCTGACTTTATAAATTGGCGCTCGGTCGCCTATTATTTTGCTCAGCTCTGACTACGGCTGGCATTCAGAGGATTTTAGACAAACGGCTGACCCCGTGTCTCTTTCCCACAATTCAGTGTGCTTCATCCATATGTTGTCCTGCTGGTTCTATTCATAGCACAGTCAGAACCTAATATCTTCCTTAAGAGAGGGTAAAGATGATAACCAGTCATTCCGCTGGATCTAGAAAGATCCGTGCTTGATTCATTAGTTGGTGTTGGTTTACCGATGCTGCCGCTAGAGTTTAGCAGCTAGAGTCAAGGGACTCTGATTAAATGCCGTCGCTATGGGAACCGTTAAAATGTGAAAGTTTAACATCGTGTTTGATAAACTATGTTTCTAAAAGACTGCGTCTAATCTAAGTGTGCTTCGTGTGCAGCGGTGTTTATAATGCACGTTTCATCTCGCTAGGTTGCGCCGGTGGATTTACACAGTAAGAGCGAATAAACAACGCGAGTGAATATTTAACAAACTGCCCTCACAACAACTCTCACCAATGTGTCCTGCTTTATAAGTGACTGATTAACGGCCTACCTGTGCTGAGGTGTTTATCAAGCAAAGAGCGTGTTTGCTCTAACAGCAAAGACTTACTTCGAGAGCTACCTGCATTCTTCTCAGTTTGCTCACTGTTCAAGCTTCGGCTGGTTCCCATGAGGGGATCAGGTTAATGTGACATCAGGAGAATACTACAAGATGAAACCCACCACCTATGCTGACATTTTGCTCCAGTGTGCCATGCCAGCATTAGTTAAGTATTAATAGAAGCCATCGTTACAGTAAGACAAGCTGTAAATGCTCGTGTTTTATGTGCACAAAATCTGTTTCATGGTTCAGTTTAACATTGCTAGAGGAACGTTTATGAAAGCAGAATCTTTAAGGAATGTGAGAAAGCGCGAGGCGCTGCAGTTTTCTCAATCTTAACTTTTTCTGCCAACAGTGTCTTTATTTTTCCCAGGAAAAGACTGTTATGTAAAATTTGACCCGTGAAGGTCAGCGGCGGTCTCGGCTCGAAGGCTCCGTCTCCCAAAATCCTGGAGCAGACCGCGGCTTTGTACCCTCGCATCCTCACAAGAGTTTCAATAATAAATGGATTGACTGGTAGCTTCGAATCTCATCCGCAGAGACGGTTTTGATTGGAGCTTTCATATCTTGGCAGCGCTGCTGTGGTTTTCTTGTGGGGATGGAGGAGCTGCTCGAGCACACTGCACTTTATCTGTGTTCTCTGGCAGAACCGGTACCCTAATGCCCTCGTGCAGCTCTCACTCCTTTTTTGGTCACACTGGGTTTGTGCTGTGAATACGTTAAAAAACACTGAATCAAAAAGGTAATTTTTCTTGAACCTTATTTATCACCTCCGTCCTCGTCCGTCTCCGGCAGATGAATTTGGTTATAAGTCAGATTTTTGTCACCAGGCTCAACCTCTTCTTCTTTCTCTCAATGCAAGCATCAGTTGTCAGTAGCCCCGTGGCCTTATCATGTAGCAATTTTATTCCAGCTAATGGTAGAGGTTTACATGTCTTTAAAGGAAATATCTGCAAATGAACATACACAGGATGCAGGTAGTTGACCTTTGACCATCCTTTGTGCCACTGAGGCCTCGTATCAGCCCAAGCAGGTCCACTGCTGACAAATAAATGACTCATTTATTCAATAAGTTTGCAGTCATTTTCTCTAACTCTAAGGCTGTGTGGAACCGAGAACATAATTAGTATATCTGGCACAGGCCACAACATTATCCCTATTAAATTTTATTAGAGCGTGCTGGGAGCAAACATCCTTCAGACTAAAGGTAAACTGTAAGCCATAAAGTGAACATGGGTGCTGAACGCTGATTAGATTTTACAGTTTCTCTTTATCACTTTGGAATGGATGCACGTGCTTTGTTGGTGCCTATAAATACTCATGTGTGTGACAGCTGGACCTGCCCAAACCTTGGGGCAGATATGGGTCCCACTTTATATTTAGGCTCAGGCCTTGGACTTGGGTTTTAGGATACTCTTTCTTATTAGATTGAAGTGATGGATGCAGCACCATCAGTGATGACGGCTTAGATGGGTTGAATGTGTGTGGACGTTGTGACGGGTGGTCGTTGAGCTTAGAGGAGAGACTTATTGTCTGCATGCTCTCCTTTCTTTTCCATAATGACAAATGGGAATGCTTCATGGCAGGGAGGAATTCGGGTCATGTGACTCGGGAATCCCAGCTTGTTTCTCTGGAGAATTAAATTTGAATAAGACTGCAGTGACCGGTAAAGGTGGCTCGAAACTGTGACGACGTCATGCCGATGACAAAGACTTGTCATCATTGGGCTTCGATGCCAAAGACAGAGACATGGTGACAGTTGTGTTCATGAGTTTTAGGACAGTGACACATCATCCTATACTGCCTGTATTTGAAAAGAGGCCGTGAGGATGATAAATGTGCAGTTTCAGCTGCAAGATTTCACAAAAACTTGTCAAATACTTATGGACTTCTCTGCAAGAGCTGCTAAACTGCAATCAGCTGAAACTGTAATGATTTTATTATTTTCTGCTACCAGGAAAATGTCGGATATCAAATCCAGTTGTGTGTCTGAGGAATGTTGGGCTTATTCATCAAACTCAAATCTGCTCTGATTATTTTTGGTTATAATAATAAATTTAAAGTTTCTAAAGACAAATGCGTTGATCGTTGAGATATATTTAGTACTCTACCCCTCTGTGCAGGTCTTTCACGATCCTCGTTTTAGTTTTGCCAAGAGCCACTCAAGTGAGGATCAGGACGACACGGTTAGTAACTGTGCAGAGAACAACACAGTGGTGTATTTAACAGCGAAACAGAAGGCGGTGGAGGCCAAACAAAGGATAAAAGAAGAATGAATAGTGCCTTTCACGAGGTGGATAATTAGTACTGTAAATCAGGCCCGCTTCAGATTGGTCAACTGTCCAGGGTGTGTCCCGCCTCTCAGCCTGCAGTAGCGGGATAGGGTCCCGCCCCCTTTTAGGAAAAAAGTCTTTGTTCAGAGGTAAATATGATTAAAAACACGACATACGGTTGGCATGAAGTCAAGTGAGCTGCATTTCAATAATAAATCAAAATGAATGTTTGTGTCCTGGTGCCTTTGTTTTGGTGGATGTAGTGCATTCTTTCATTTTCCTCATATGAATTTTTATTGTACAACACTGAGTTTGACCCGCAGCTATTTTTATACTTACATCTCTGAGCTCTAACTGCACTCACTTCTCTGCTGAACGATAGTAACACCGCAAAGTGAGCCGAGCTGTTACAGTAGCTGGACTTTCATGGCGTCCGCCCAGGAGTTAAAAATATCACGGTCCTCGCTCAGTGTCAAAAGTTTTGTCTGATTAGGAATTAGGAAATCTGCCAGAGTCATTTACAGCACAACACATGTTTCTGCGTTTCGTCACGCTCGCGTCCCAGAGGTGGTCATTTTAATGCCCTCGACCTCTGGGCATCATTCAAAAACCCTGGCACAGATTGAATGGTGCCAGGGTTATCAGCACTCGTGCACGCTACTGCACCACAGCACTGGAATGAACGTTAGCGAGCCTACAGCTGAAACTAATAGGTATGGGCAGGAAAGAAGGCACCGCGATTAATCTCCAGTTAAGAACCAGATCTCCTGGGAGCCAAAGTGCACTCTCTGAACTCTGAGATAAAGGATGCACTTAATGAGTCCGTTTGTTGGATTTTTTCTTCTTTTTTATTTGAACTGAGAGATGCTGCCACTGTTATCTCGCACCCCAATTTTCGTGCGTGGGTGTTTTCCCCCGAAACAAGTGGGATTCAAAGAGATCGGCTTCAAGCGTCATTGGAACTCACTGCAGTCTTGACTTTGGTGACCTTAATTACTGAAGGAGATAAGTATTCCTCTTGATGTGAAGCTGCAGCTTTGATAGACTCTTTTTCAAACTTCTCGAAATTGTATTGGCTTTACTTTTCTATCAGGCTGGACCGATTCACGTAGTTATTGATGTTCTCGTAGAACGTGTGTGCGCACAGCTGAATGAATGTGCCTCAGAGAGACGTCGGCTTATTTCGGATGACTCAGAGGTCACGGTGCTGTGACATCACTGCGGTCTTACAGAGGGGACTTTGGGTGATCAGGGTGCTTTTCTGTTTGTAATTATAAAGAGCTGCTGATGTCGTACCTGAAACTGATCACAAAGTGCGCTCTGTTCTTACAGAACGTGAACGCACACACAGACACTTCTCCTCAATACTTCCTCTTAACGTTTTTAGTTGTTGTTATAAACCTGATGTTGTCTGATTTTGTTACCTGTTGTAATCAAGCTTAAGCTGCGTGTGTGTAGCCTGCATGCAGCCAGCTTGAGAACAGTTTAAAGGTTTTTGCTGCTAGCTTTGTTTTAGCATCACAGAAATGTGGAAATTATAATGTTACACTTTTGCCCTTTTTTTTTTTTTACTAATTTAAATATAAATTAGATTTCACACATTCTCATATCTTAGTGACATCTAACCTAGGACCATAACCTAACCCTGACACTAAAAGTACATTTTGAGCCTCAAAATGCTTTCAAAATCGTGGGGACGGGTATTTTGTCCCCGTGAGTGTTAACTGTTGGTCCCCATAAGTCAAGTAGCATGCCAATTTTCTGTCCTCACAAAGACACAAACATGTACACACACACACACACACTCTGGTGGGTAATTATTGATATTCACTCCAGATTAGGGATGTTAACAGAAGACGTGTTCATCCAGTTTGAAGACAAACAGAATGATTGTGCTTGTGTTTGTCATCGGATCAGCGCAGGTCAGAAGGTCTGTTAATGTGAATGTGAATGGAAGCCAAACTCAAACAACCAAAAATATCTATGAAAGGAAAAAGATGAATGGTAGTGAGATGCAAATGAAAGTAGAACAACAAGATAAAAGGCTGAATTGAAAACAGAGAAACCTGTTTCTTCTGTCTCTGGTTCAGGTAGGATGAGATCCAAAAGCAGTGGGGTGGATACCCCGGCCAGTGGGGTACTCGGCGTTCCACAGGGTGACCAAGAACAGGAAGTGAGCCTACCTGTGAAGACCCTGAAGGCCAAAGTCCAGCAAAAAGATGGTGAGGAAACAGTGGAGGTCGAGGTGATCTCTGACAAAGACAAACCGTTGGATTCCTGCAAGGCTGGAGATAAAAGACAGAACATCATGGATCTGTCTAAAGAGGATTTGCTGACACTGTTGGGAATCATGGAAGGAGAGATTCAGGTGGGCTAGGCATTGTTTCCCTTTGTGTTTAGCTTTCTGTATGTAATCTACTGTAAGCAGGATAAGTGCAATGATAAGATAAAGGTCGATGAGCGCAGTGCCTGAACATTATTGGCTTGAGTAACTGCAAGTTTTGCACAACAGCTCTCTCTTGTGGTTTAAAATGTAACATACCAGAGAAAACGAGCAACCGCGCCTTGCTTTTATCGAGTTGGTGCTTTAGAGAACAATAAAAGGTAAAATGATGCTCCACGAAGCAAAGACTAGCAGGATTTTAACAGCATAACAAACTGTAACGTTCTGTATTATTTCTGTGTAACATCAGGCCAGAGAGGACGTTATCTGCACGCTGAAGTCCAAACAGAGTTCCCCAGAAGCCCTTGAGTCACAGTATGGCTCGGCCATCCCTGGTTCAGCCCTCCAGGCCCTTCAAAGAGACGGCGTCATCGCAGGCACCAAACCACACAACCACAGTGTCTACCAGAAACCGATGGCTGAGGTTAGTAGGCGAGCGCCAGTCACAAACCCCGAGGGATGATCAAAATTACTTTTTATTAACAGGCCTTGAGACCCTCCAAATCCAAGAAATCACAAGACAGAAAGTAATAAAAGAAAATTTTTTTGTCATCACCTGGCAGGAGGTTGTTGCTTCAAGCACTTGGCATGTTGCACCACAGCAACTGGAATTACTTGTTTCTGTGTCTCCGTTCATCTTTGCCCTTTTCCAGCTGGAGCGTCTGCAGGAGAAGCACAAGGAGACGTACCGGCGGATGCTGGGTCAGCTGCTGCTTGCAGAGAAGTGCCACCGGCGAACGATCCACGAGCTGGACACAGAGAAGAGGAAGCACGCCGACTACATGAACAAGAGCGACGACTTCACCAACCTTCTGGAGCAGGAGAGAGAAAGGTGAGGAGGGCAGGAAAGGAATGCAAGAGCCAGCGGCTGTAAAATTGCAACACCGTTATCTGAAACTGGAGATTGTTTCGCTGCCCCGCTATTTTAAATCATTTAGTAAATAAGCTTTAAGAGAAGCACAAATCTCTTCTTTGTCAGGTGTATTCATTTAACAGAAAGCAAAATTTGGTGTAATAGTAACCTGCTGTGTGTTGTCAGCACTGCAAACATCATGCGATGCTTGTACAGAATTTTACTGGTATGAGAAGTAAAAGCAGGAACTGTGAAAGCGAACCTGGTAAAAGCAGCGAGGGAAGGAGAAGAAAGCATGAAGTGCAGTTCCAGAGTCGTGTGTAAAGCCAGTACATGCAGTGGGAAGGAATGCATGAAAAACCTCTCATGAAAGATGGCTTCATCGAAGCTGTGACGCAAGAGAGAGGGGAGAAGACAGGGAGCTGCTGCTAACTGAAGGATAACCTCGCGTAGGTTTGTATGCAGGGGGAAGTCACAGAGCTCAAGGAAAGAGAGGCCCGAGAGAGTGGACTGCTGTGGGAAAGACACGGGTCAGGTATGGAGAGAAGAGGACACAGAGCCACGGGGTGGAAGAACAGCAGCAAAGACAAGCGCAGGGCTAAAGGACATCAGAGCATCAATGCTGAGGTTGTGACACGGACTCACAACCTCTGGGTGAACAAACGACACGGGAGATGATTAAATCTGTGTGTCTAGAGGGGCTGGTGGAGATAAAGCAAGCCTGTATGTGCGAGCGCAGACGTGCCACGAGAGTGTGTGAGCGAGAAGGCCCCGCTAACTGAAAACACTCCCATATAAAAGGGTTCAATTGACTCTTGGTTGTTGGAGATTTATTTTTTGTTTGTTATTGTTTTGTTCCAGATCCCACAAATGGACGGCGATGCATAATTAAAGGGTATTTGCACTCACGGTCTGCAAATAAAAACAGCAGCAAAATATGTGGACGACATAATCATCTGTGAGATGAAGACTTAGGTGGCGATTTTTTAAAACTTTAAAACTGCAACACTACCTCTCTGCACATGCATACACATGCATACACATGCATACACACACACAAAAGACACAGCTGGGAAATAAGCAGCTGAATTTACCTACAGAGGCGACCGCCTGCAGGAAGCACCACTGGGCACCGCCCCACAGTTTGAGAAACACCAATCTAAAGTAAATTTGTGTGGAATTTGTTATTTTAAACCAGCGGTGTCCAACTCCAGGCCTGGAGGACCGGTGTCCTGCAGGTTTTAGATGTGTCCTTGATCCAACACAGCTGATTTAAATGTCTAATCCCACCTCCTCCACATGTCTTGAAGTTCTCCAGAGGCCTCTCTGGCCGCCGCACACAACCAGCTTAAACTGCAGTTATTTCATGAGTTTTAACAACAGCAAAGAGGGTCTGCTGACCTGTCTGGGGTGTTTCCCCTCATGCTGTGTTAGCTGGAATGGTCCAGCTCTCCTGTGCTGCCTAAGCAGTTAAGAGAAGAAGGACGTAGTTAAAAAACATATAGGTAGTAGTCTCACGCTGACCGCACCTCTAAAGTTGTCTGTCCTTACTCCTGATATGCACCAAAGGAGTTTGAAAATATTCAAATTGGGTTATTGTTTTTGAAGAAAAGACTATTTGGTATTTGTGAAGCTGTTTGAGTGACGTTCCATAACCTTCCCCCAAAAGAATCTGATCTGAAACTTAATAACTAATCGACACTGATATGACAGAACAGAGATTAAAAAAGTGAAGTTTGGCTGTAAGTGGTACGTGCTGCATGTATCCTGATCAAATCCTTGTAACGGTTGGTAATAGCGACCAAATCGTAACTAAACGGGTAACTTTACTTCCACTCGATCATTGGTTTAAATGCACGAATGACCCCCCTTCTCGTGCCAGGTGGTTTCCAGCAGGTTCCTTGGCTCTCGCACACGGCGGCCTCTGTCACCCCAAAGAGAGAGCGGGGAGGATGAACTCTGCCAGGTCTTTACTCTGTCAGCACCTGCACGTCTCCGATTCCTCTATTTGCACCATGTAAGGATACAAAACACAGGGATGCACAAACAGCTCACCTCTAGGAGGACATGTAACACGTTCATGGTATATTCATTAAAGAGAGTGCCTGACAGCGCTGCGACGATCGGGTTTTGTAAAGTCGCAGTAAAGCGTGCAGTGTTATTCTTGCTTAATTTACATCAGTTTTGTTTAGCCGGAAGTAAAACTTCCAATTTTGTTTTTCAAATCTCACCTGCACTGAGAGATGGCACAGACGTTTGCTGTCCTCACATTTGAAGGTTTCACCCTCAGGCCTTACATTTATGGAGTTTTTACTCAATCTTTACCTAAAGAAGTAAAAAAGAAAAGTAGCCAGGGGCTGGAGGGGTTAACGTACACGGGGAAAACGGATTTAAAAGAGCACATGACACAAGTGCTAACAGCTACACAAAAACACGCTAACAGACAGTCATTCAGTCTCTCAGGTGAGATGGAAGCGTGTCATTATCTCATCCTTATGGATGTGATCTCCTCCAGCCATCCAGGTGAGAGTCAAACGCTCTTGTGCCAAACACCTCGAGGAATGCAGAAAATGGGCGCAGAAGAAGCTCCGTCAGACTGGCAGCCATCATCGATTAACACCCTCTCAGACAACAAGTCATTTATATGTCAAGACGTTAAATATTTCAAGTGGCACGGTGGAATGTGTACAGACTGACGGAGGAAGCAGCTCCCACTCCTGACAGGAGTTTCAAAGAGCAGCACGCACACATAATGAAGCCTGGCCTGCAGCAGAGCTCCAAGCTTAAACTCTTATACTGCCTGCAAATAGTCGCGTCTGGTTTCTCTGCTTTAGCACCGAGTCAGTGTGTACAGAGCCGCACTTCATCGCTGAGGCTCTGTCGGTGGTCGGCACCATGTTTTAAGCACCTTTAGGGGCTTTTTTTTCTACATTAGTCTTCATCCTACTGACACAGGCTTATGGCTCACACACGCTTTTACATGGACACAAAGCAATTTCTTGTGAAGCTGAAATACAAGTTGGAAAAAAAAAAGACCTGCAGTGAATTTAAAAAGTTAAAAGAGAGACCAAATATTAGCACGCTCGTAGTGACAGTAACACACGCACACACACGTTGGGTTTTCATAACTTGTGGGGACATCTCATTGACATAATGCTTTCCCAGCCCCCTACCCTAACCCTAACCATCAAACCCTGACCCTGACCCTTAACCTAACCATAACCTAATAGTAACCCTGACACTAAAACCACATTCTGAGTCTCAAAAATGCCTCCAACCTCGTGGGGACGGGATTTTGGTCCCCACGAAGAAGTTAATACCCGTCCACACACACACATTCACACACACACATGTATTTTCCCATTTGGGACACTGTACACCACAATCATTTCTTCCTCAGTAACAGTAAACGAGTGCCAAACCCTTCTGACATCATGACTCTGACCTTTGCCTGAAAGTAATTTTAGAGTTCCAGTTTCTGGGGTGTCAGTGACTTCTGACTGTGTAAGTATGAAATTTTATGAGCTACACATTCAGATGTGCACGGCCTCTTTGTGCAGTAGCCAGGTATGCTAATCACACTTGGCGATGGGAGCTGCTGACATTATGAATCAATGTCGATGTTTATCTACAAGTTTAGAGTTTTGAACTGAGTTCATTGGCAGATGGGAGTCTTTTTTTTTTAAACTGCGGTTTTGTTTAAATGATTAACTGTAGCTACACGGCCCCACGCTGCAGTCTGGATGTAGCGCTTCGTACACTTATTGCCTTGTCTCTATCCTCCCATGTCTTCATCACCTCAAGGGAGGCATCCAACTCTTCCATATCTGGTTTCCTCATCATATGTAGACTTTGCAGGGAGCCCCATTCATGTCCAGGTTCCCCTCAAGTGAAACTGCAGCAGACATTATCTCTTGTACCAGTGAGCTCATAGCTTGTGGACAGCAGAGACGTTATCCTGTACACAGGATGGAAAATGAAACTATAACATATAAGTTTCAATGTGAGGCTCAGAAAGCATTAACATTGATTCATATTGGGGGGGG
>VUQR01000287.1:23015-65106 GCA_015108515.1 Hemichromis elongatus | reverse complement strand
TATGGGGGTGGGGGTGGGGGGGGGGGGGGGGGGGGGGGGGGGGGGTGGAGTAAACCTGGAAACATTTAAATAAAAAAAGTTGTATTAGGCTAATCTCTATTGTTATAAAAGGCATTAAAACTGAGGGGAGCTTTGCAAAACACTCGTTGTGTGAATGGTCCCACCCCCTTCACAGTGTCTGAAGCAGAGCACTCTCTCTCTCACACACTCACACACCGCTTTACATGGATGAGGTGACATCACTCGCGAGAGGTCCGGTGGTTCCTCACAGTATTTATTCACCTTTCGTTGCCCTCACGACATGCGTGGAATGTGACGGTGGAAGATTTAAGTGACAGCGGGTCTCTGCTGCTCTTATTGCTGCTACTGTGGATTTTTTTTTTTGCAGAGTTCATGTGCTACTTGTAGAGCATCTGTAGCGGGTAAGTTTTAAATGTAGTTACTTTCTGAAGTCTTGTGACCACATACATTTTGAATGGAGCTCGTTTTGTATCTTTACGAGTTGTTTAAAATGCACAGTCATCCTTGTTGTGCTGATGCCTCTTCTTATTTGGTTTAATTTGCAATGCAAAAAGGTTCAGGTTGAATATTGTATTACAATATCCCCGGGAGTGTACAAGGAGGAACTGCAGCTGCATGCATTCTGCTTTGTATGTATTTACTTCGAGCTGGAAATGAGAATGGACATGAGCGGCATAGAAAGGAGCCTAGAGAAAAGATGACTGCTTGGTGAGGGGGTGTTAGTGAGACTCACTAGCAGCTTGTTCTCTTGTTCTATCGCTTTGGCAGGATGGAAAATACTAGGAATGTCGGTGTGTGAAATCTTGACAGCTTTTCCTCTTGATGCTTGTTTGGGACAGTGTGTCATGAACAATGTTCTTGTGGGACTGTGATTGATAATTTGTTGTTTTATCGGTGTTCTTTCTAGACAGCTTCAAGTGCTGGACTTGTTTCATTTAGAGTGTGGTGTTGACATGCAAACAAGCCTTTATCTTTAGAAAATGCCTGAATAAAAATGTCGGTGCTGGACTATCAACAGGACATTGAGTACTTCAACTGAGTACTTCAATGTCCATTTAAAGTTTAAAGCCAGTGACCTTCCAGAATAATGTCCTTCCTTTTTGTTCCTTTCAGACTGAAGAAGTTGCTTGAGAACGAGAAAGCATACCAGCTCAGAAAGGAGAGCGAACACGCCAAACGTCTGGCCAAAGTGCGAGAGGAGCTGGTCAAATTGAAGTCTTTCGCCCTGATGTTGGTCAATGAGCGGCAGCAGCACCTGGAACAAATAGACCAGCAGAGCCAGCGGGTCCAGGAGCTCAGCCAGCAGCTGCAGCAGCGTGAGCAGGCTCTAAGTGAAGCCAGGCAGCGTGCTCAGGAACATGGACACAGGGTGCTGAGCCTCGAGGCTGAGCTTAAAGAGAAATCTGACAAGCTCGACCAACAACACGAAGAGATGAGCGCCAAGCTAGCCAGTCAGGAGCTTCTCAATCGTCAGCTAAATACTAAACTTTCGGGCCTTACGAATGAGGTTGAGGAGCTAGAGGAAAGCAACAGGGCACTGAAGAGATCTGAGGAGGAACTGCATGAGCTAAGGGAGAAGATCAGCAGAGGGGAGTGTGACAACTCAAACCTGATTGCTGAATTAGAGAACTTACGAAAACGAGTGCTGGAGATGGAAGGAAAGGATGAGGAGATTACTAAAACAGAAAATCAGTGTAAGGAGCTAAGGAAGAGGCTGCAAGAGGAGGACAACAAGAGTAAAGACCTCAGACTGGAAGTGGAGAAGCTCCAAAAAAGAATGATTGCGTTGGAAAAACTGGAGGGAGCGTTTAGTGTTAGCAAAGCCGAGTGTGCACAGTTGCACGGTGTTCTAGAAAAAGAGAAGGGCCTGACCAAGGAGCTTTCAGATGAAGTTGTAGCTCTCAAGATTCGTATGAAAGAGCTCGAGTCATCTGAGATAAAGCTGGAAAAGTCTGAGCTGAGCCTTAAGGACGATCTTAGTAAGCTTAAATCACTGACCGTCGCATTAATGGAAGAACGAAAGACCCTGATGGAAACAGCAAAGTCATGTGAGGAGAAAAAGGACGATTTGAGCAACATGGTCAAAGCTGAGCAGAGTAAGGTTATGGAAGTGACAGAGAAGCTGATCGAAGAAAGCAAAAAGCTCCTAAAACTGAAATCAGAGATGGAAACCAAAATAGAGACTTTAACGAATGAGAAGGGGGAGCTTAGCACTAAGCTAGCTTATGAAATTGATAAAACTAAGGAGCTTAGCTCTAAAGTCAACCAAATGAAAAAGAAGTTAGATGGATTTGAGCAAGCAGAAAAACTTTCTGGAAAGAATTCGCTGAAATATGACACGCAGAAAACATCTGAGCCCATCGGCAGAGACGACAACAAAGTTAAGGAGCTGACGTTTGAAATTGAGCGCCTGAAAAACCGTCTGAAACAGCTTGAAGTGGTAGAGGGAGATCTTCTCAAGACAGAGGATCAGTACGACATGTTGGAGAAAAAGTTCATGAGTGAACAGGACAAAGCCAACATTCTGTCCCGGCAGGTGGAGGAAATGAGGACGCAGATAGCGCGGAATAAAGCGATTGAGAAAGGAGAGGAGGAAAGCCAGGAAGAAGATCTGCGTCAACGCTGCAAGAGAGAGGAGGCCAGAACCAGGGAACTGCAAGCCGACGTGGTAGCACTCAAGGAGAAGATCCACGAACTGATGCACAAAGAAGACCAGCTTTCTCAACTCCAAGTTGACTTCTCCGTCCTGCAGCAGAGGTACTTGGAAGAAGAGGAGAAAGCCAAGAACATGAGCACTGAAGTTTTCCATCTCACCAAAGAACTGGAGATGGCAAAGCGTCAAAGTCGAGCGCTGCGGCCCAGCTTGAATGGGAGGAGAATGGTGGACGTGGGGGTGGCGTCCACTGGCGTGCAGACTGAAGCGTCATCCTCGGAGGCAGCAGAGGAGGATACCCCGGCTGGCTTTATCAGAAAGTCTGTTCAAGAAGAGAACCACATTATGAGCAACCTAAGACAGAAGTGCCTGAAGAAACCAGCAGAGAAAAGCGGCGCTGTTGAGCGTTCGCCTTCATCGGGCAGCGATTTAGGTGTCAAGAGATCCTGGATTCCCTGGATGAGGAAAAAGGACAACAGCCCCCAAGAGACCCACCTGGAAAAGCCACTGAACAATGGACAGAGCTTCTCCTCTGAGCTGACCATGCCCCAAAAGCCAGGACAGCCTTTACACATCCGAGTCACACCAGATCACCAAAACAACATGGCAACTCTTGAAATCAGAAGCCCGACTGGTGGGGACGTTTTCTCCAGTTCTGCTCCCCTCAGCCCCAATCCATCTCAACCCAAATCCAGAATAACAATCATTCCCACCTGCACCGCTCCGACCCAGCGGAGGAAATCCCCCGCTGTATCTCAGGGCCCCGAAAGGGCCAAGTCTCCAGTCACCATCACGGCTATATCTAGAGCCAAGTCTCCAGAAAGCAGCCGAACCTCCTCCAATAACTCAGGAAGACCCTTGTCCCCTGTCTCTATCGTGACAGTGAGCACGGCCCTAGAGTGTGAAGCATCTGCCTCCCCAGAACCTCAGGAGATGACCATGGGCCGAGCTGTGTTCAAGGTTACCCCCGAGAAGCAGATGGTCCCATCGCCTGTACGAAAGGGTCACGGCAACACGAGTATCATCACCACTACTGACGATAACAAGATCCACATTCATCTAGGCAACAACATCACCCCCAAGATGGTCGTCAGGCCGGTGGCCGCTGTCACAGAGAGCAAGGAAATGACCTTATCAACCGGAACCGTTTTGCGCTCGCCTCGTCAAATCACGACCACTGCTACCAGGAGCACGCAGAGCAAAGTGCTGAGCAGCATTACGATTTCTCCTGTTACGTCCTCCTCGTCCAGAACTACACAAGGCGTGGTAAGTTTTCCTTCATCCAGCTTTGGATAATTAATGTTTCGGATCATCTCTTTTCCCTACCATCTTAATTTGACAGGAACACTCCAGCTGATCGCGGTTTCCTATTCGTGTTAGACTAAGTTCACCCTTCCACTCTGCTCTTTGTGGATCAGATGGGTAGCGTGACAGAAACGGGGCTCTGTGCAGGTCTGAGAGCAGCAGAGATAATGAGGTGGCATTTTGCCACCCTGCTTTAATCGGGCTGTAATTTATAGTTGTTACACAGTGTTTACTGTTTACATTCACACACAGCCGTGGCTCCGGGCCCTGCGCTCTGCGGCTGACACAAAACAGCTTGGCACCGTTAGCAGCGGACTGAAACCGGGCCTGGACAAGCACTCGCTCGCTCACTGAAAGAATTAATAAATGTTTACATTTTTCATTTGTGCGGCTCTTTTAGCACATAAGATCGGTTACATTGCACTAATTCAGAATTCCTGTTTTCCTGCATGGATTTTTACCATGAATCCATAATTTAGTGTCTGTGTGGCTCAACTGTTTTCATTCTCCTGCCTGAGAAACTGTACTCTGTCTCTATTGTCAAACAGACCGGGCACGATGCCCAGACACCGCGCTCAGGGCTGACCCGCATCCCAATGTCCAAGAGCCTGAAGACGGGAAAGGCCGCGCTGGGATCCCTGGGGGGCTCCGGCGGAGTGAAACTGGAGTCGCGAAGTGAGAGTCAGTCTATGAGGATAGAAGTTAAGAAATCCAGCGTGAATAGCAGTACTTTACAAAACGGAGGAAAAGCCTGAGAGACACAGTACCAAACAAATCTAACGGTGCTTCAGAAAGATTCATAGTAAAGGCTCCGGTGTTTGAGTGCAACTCAACTATAGTTTACAAGGCATTTCTTTATTGTGCTTAAGCAGGAGATTGATTTTATACTTTTTATAAAGCATTTTCTACTTCTTTACTTCTTATTTGCATTTCTGCCATTTAGACTGAAACATATCCACGATTTGTTTTGTTTTGTATAGTGTGTTGTGATGGGCATTTGGGTAAGACTGCTGCTATCAATGGCTTCTTTCTTAGGGTGTATATTTAATCTGTGATGAGTTTCTTTATTTGTTTTATTTTAGACACGAAAAATAGTCGATTACATGAAAATTTGGTGTATTTCTAAAGGATTTGTATTGAAAATATTGTAAATAAAAGTGCTATTAGAGGGAAGTGTGGTGTGATAATTTATGCAGTCATGTTAATTATCTGTGTACCTGCAGTTGTGACACTCGGGGCTTCTTGCCCGGGCCTGTATTCAAGGATTGAGGGAAATGTTCAAAGTTCATTTCCGGTGCTTTACCTTAATATTTTTGGAATAGCAGACATTCTGAAAAACAGAATGTGGAAAGCAGACAAACATGTAGATGCTTTATTTTGAAACCCCAGCACACACGCGTACAGGTACCATCAGCTGTCAGTGACAAAGGGGCGTTACCCTACGCGTGATGTCACTACTACGCTGCCACTTGCTATTGGTTCGAAAGCTTCCGGCTTCTTCTTCTGGAGAGAGAACCGCAGAAGAAGGCAAAGAAGAAGTGAGCGCTGCGATGAGCGGATGTGTTCATTAGACTGGGGCTAAAGTTCACTTCGCCTACGGTTTTAGCCTTTGCCTTAACGCTCCGCTGACTCGCCGTGTGGGATTAACGGAGCAGCTCGGCTGTCTGTCAGTGAGGATTATTTAGCTCGAAGCGGATCGCAGCCATGATGGCGTCGAGCTACAACGCTAAGGAAGAGGACGGGCACCACTCCGGCGCTTCGAGCGGCACTGGCGTTTCGAAAAATAAGAAACCGGACAACACGGCGTTCAAACAGCAGAGACTCCCGGCCTGGCAGCCCATCCTCACAGCAGGCAGTGTGCTGCCGGCTTTCTTCGTCATCGGGCTCATCTTCATCCCCATCGGCATCGGCCTGTATGTCACATCCAACAACATCAAAGAGTTTGAGGTACAGTCGCGCTCATGTCCGCCTTTAGCCCTCTCCGGCTTCTCGGTTCTTCTACACAGCCCGTTTCGCCCGCTCGGTGTACACACCATTGATACACGCAGTAAACCGGCTAAAGTAGGCTCGCTAAACAGGAATAAGTGGTTCTTCGATACGTGACGTCACGCCAGTGTTAACAGTGTTGCGTGTAAAGATGAACAACATTGAGTTTTAGTTTGAAGCGCATTCATTCGACGTTACTTTTAAATGTCGTTACCTTTGAATTCCCACACACTTCTATTAAAGCTCGATGTTAGATGGTTAGATGTTAGAGGCGTCGAGTGTCCCAGCACTACATATTTAATATTAATGAGGCTAGAAAAGCTCAGCGTCGGGGCTTGTGTGGATGGGTGAACAGGGCAAAGCTCGGCCTCGAAAGCGGCTTTCAGATCGCTTCAAAGGTGGACTAAAGGTAAGAAACGCAGGATGGATCCGAGGTTTCCTGCCTCTCAGTGGGCCTTTGAGCGCTGCTGGGATCTAAACACAGTGTTCCTGTATTTGATTGCAGTCTGTACCCTTTTCTAGGCACGTTGGCGCTCTGAATAAACAGTTTGTTTCCTCTTTGCTTCAGATCGATTACACCGGTGAGAGCAGCGACAGGCCGTGCTACAGCTGTGCGAAGAACTTCACCTGGAACGCCACGGAGCCCTGTTTCTGCACCGTGAACTTCACCTTGCCGCAGCCGTTTGAGGTGAGCTCAGATGCCTTCCACTCATTTGGATTCAGTGAATAATGCATGAATTCACCTGCAGGGCGGAGAGCACTGCTTGTGCAATCCTAACAATAATTGTCCATTAGGATCTATTTTGAGTACAAAGAACACAAGGTTTGTTTAGAGCCTGCTTTACTATTGATTCTTGTAGGTTTAAAATATGCTTTCCGGCTTTCAGAAGGCTTTATTGATCGTTTATAAAAAGCTCCGTTGCTCTGTCTGCACTCGTCTCATTTAATGCAGCCTGTAAAGTAGCATTTTTAAAGTAAAATGCACGCATGCTTCTTTCCTAAACCAAGTCAAATCACTTGTATTGTCACGTCACATGTGCAGGTACACTGGTACAGCACATGTGTGTGCAAGTTTCCCAAGCAGAGGCGTGCAAAATGCAGTACAATAACATGAGAACTGTGTTTTGAGAGAGAAGCAGGAGGAAACCTGTATTTTTATTAAGTGCACTGCATCCTGAGCCGAGTGAATCACCTGAAGGTGAAGTACTTTTGTCAACAAAGTTATTCACATTCAACAGAAAATGAAGTCATGTGATCTTTAAGTGCAACAAACCCGATGAAGTGAGTTGTGTTAGAAACGAGCATCAAAATATACGAGGTGGATTTAAAGTGTTTATTTCAGCGTGCTCAGCGTTATCATCACGCTGAAAACGAATGCTCATGAATTTGCAAGTTTTGTGTTTTTTTTCTGCAGCGATGCTCTCTTGTGTTTTTGCAGCAGCACCGTCTCATCGTACCGTGTTCTTTTTATATTCCTTGTAGATCTCCAGCACCTGTTATCGTCTCTGGCTGGAGTAGGTATAAAATGAGATTTTTTAAATTTTACTTTTTTAGTCCTCGTTTAACAAGACGGTACAGAAAATAGGGAGAGAGCAGGAATGGAATGACTCAAATAATCCCGTGGGGACTCTAACCCAGGCCCCGGTAGCGAGGACCGCTAGCTCTACCAGGTGAGCTGTGGTGGTGCGCACAAAAAGCAATTTGTAAAACTGGCCTGATTGCTCGAAACACAGATGACACGGGTGCCGTAACGCTGTGGGAGAAACATCTCTACCTGATCAAGTGCCACAATCTTTTATGGGCTATGAAGACAGATATCCCTCTATGTCGTTAACCTGTTTACAAATGATTTAGTTATTTATTTTTAAATAAATCCACGCAGGATGTCATTGGTCAGCGTTCTCTCCTCCTCTTCTATTCCTAATTCTGTCAGTGGTGCCATCTCTTCTCTCATACAGAGCAATGTCTTCATGTACTACGGCTTGTCCAACTTCTATCAGAACCACAGGCGCTACGTGAAGTCCAGAGATGACAGACAGCTGAACGGTGACCTGTCTGCGTTGACGGTATACTGCTGTACCTTCTGTGCCTGTACCTAATTCAGAGAATCCAGTAAATGTTTCTTCCATTGGGTGAACGTTACGTCCTGTTTCCAGGACCCCAGCAAGGAGTGTGAGCCGTACCGTAAGAGTGGAGATGTTTCCATTGCTCCGTGTGGGGCCATAGCTAACAGCCTTTTCAACGGTGAGTGTTGAACAGCTTTACTTTTCCTCTCTCAGCTGTTCAGCTTAACTCCAGTCTTATCGAAAGTTTTAAACTCCTGTCTTAAAGCTTCGTGCAGCATGATATCAGTACACCGATTATGTGTTTCAGACACTCTGGTGCTGTACTACGTCGATTCCAACAACAGCATATCCGAAGTTCCTCTGGTAAAAAAAGGCATCGCGTGGTGGACAGACAAGCATGTGAAATTCAGGAATCCGAGTGGAAACAGCAACCTGACCTTAGCTTTCCAAGGTGACATGTGCACAGAGTTCACGGGACCTTTTTAGGCTCGCGCGCTCGAGTTGCAATGACTAGCCGGGCTTTGTCTTCATCTCCCTCAGGCACAGCGAAGCCGATAAACTGGGCGAAGCCCGTGTACGAGCTGGACCAGCAGGATCCTGACAACAACGGCTTTATCAACGAGGACTTCATCGTGTGGATGCGCACGGCTGCGTTGCCCACCTTTCGGAAGCTCTATCGCATCATCCAGAAGAAGTCCGGCCCCACCCCGACTCTCCCCAATGGCAGCTATATGCTGAAGATCACCTACAGTATCCTTTACAGCTAGACATGCTGCTTTGAACAGGCTAGCGTGAGAGTTTTCCATCTCATAAAGCTTAACAGGCCAAAATTGTTGTATCTGAACAGTGATCTTAGATCATCCTCACGTCAGTCCTCAATAAGGGACCTGCACTCTCTCTGCTTCTTTGATAAGGACACGGAGAGGCTTTTGATATATATATATATATATATATATATATATATATATGTATATGTATATATATATGAATGACGCCTTGCTGTTGTCTTCACAACAAACTTAATGGTACAGATTCAACAAGGTGCTGGAGACTATTTAATATATATCGATCGATAGATAGATATATATTAAATAGTCTCCAGCACCTTGTTGAATCTGTACCATTAAGTTTCTTGTGAAGACAACAGCAAGGCGTACCTAATAAAGTGTCCAAAGAGTGTAAAGGTATGTGAAAAGATCATTTTTACTGCTTTCTCAAATCTCAGTAGATGAAGCGTGTATTGGTTGATCGCGTGTGTGCATTCTCTTTAACCGCATGTAATCAGATTACCCCGTGCTCAGTTTTGACGGTCGCAAGCGGATGATCCTGAGCACCATCTCCTGGATGGGAGGAAAGAACCCCTTCCTGGGCATCGCCTACATCACCGTGGGCTCCATCTGCTTCTTCCTGGGCGTGGTGCTGCTCGTCATCCACCACAAATACGACAACCGCAACACCAGCGCGGATATCCCGAGCTAAGCGGCGCGCGCCACGCTCCGGCCTCTGCGCGCACGACTGCACGCGCTTACACGTCCGCCGTGGGGGGTCGCGTAAGGACGGTAGCGTGTCCGGTTTGTCATCAGAGCTGCGTTTAAGCGTCCGAGGCGTGGCCCCGTGTCTCTGCGTATGTAGCTTCAGGCCGATTTGCTGAGAATGTCTTTTTATGTCTTCAGGTTTGCAGTCTTTTATTTATCTGAACATCATCAAAGTTCCTGTTTTACTTTAGCGGTGCTTTGCGAATGACCTTACTATTGAAGGATGTATGTAATTTTAAAGCACGTTTTTGTCCATATTATGTAAAGTTCTAGATTCTGCTGACGAATGTACCAAATACTTCATTGACATACCTCTGCGGGTTCTGAGATGACCTCGGATACTGAAGATGATTGTGATGGCTTGGATAAGTGCTGATATTCAACAGTCGTGAAACATTAATAGGAAGTAATAACAGAAATGTGCTTTTCTGCCCTCCACTGTGACCAAGGAGCCAGTCTTTTATTTATTATTCATGAAACTTACTTTGTACAGTATTCCTGATGCGAAGGCGGCGTCTCCGGGTGGGTGGAGCACAACGATTCTTCATTTGTTTTGTTTTTTTGTTAGCGGTTCGGCCAGAGTGTGAAATCCTCTTTGATTGGTTAACGTTGACCAAACGATACGCACTTTAAAAGTGTCCCGTTTGTTCGCTTCGCCCTCGCTTCGCCCGTCTGGGGCTGTTCTTGGTTTATTGATCCTGTTAAAACTGTTTCCGTTTGAGCTCCTTGGGTTTTATAAGGTTTGTAGGGTCCAATTAAAGAACTTGGTCAATGGATCGGTGTCATTGGTGATTATAACTGCCTGACTCAAACTGCTACCATTACCCATACTGATGTTTTACGGGTTGTTGATGTGTTTCATTGATGTTTTTTTTAACCAAAAATCTTAATGACATAAGGCAAAACAAACCCCTCCAGAATTTAATCACATCAAAGTAGCACTCTATAATAATGTCTCACTATTAAGCATTAGCAAGTGCTTAATACATCAGTTATATAGCATCAGAACTCCTTATTATGTCATTTATAAATCCAGATATAGTTTTATGATTAATACCAGCAGTGATGGCTCTGTATGGTGCAGCAGTAACAGGTGGCTCTAACGTATCTGTATTTATAAATGACATACTAAGGAGGAGTAATGATGACTGAAACATTAGCTCATACCGTTCTAATGCTCAATGGTGTGATGTTATAAAGTTCTGCCAGGTAAACAAACTAAAGTAAAACTTAAAAGCAACCTTGTCTTCTACACAGTCCTTGTACCTACAGCCTCACCTGTGTGGACTGGACCACCTATCCAGGTAAGGAGGAGGTTGTGTATAATATATCTCCTATACAATGTACATGCAATCATCATCATCATCATCATCATCACAATGTTAAATGAAATCTGTCTGTCTGACTCTGACAGTGAAATAACATCTCCTGTGATAATCACAAACACAGGCAAAATGAAGAGCTCACGTTAAGACTGTTATCTGTTCTATTTACCATAAAAAAACTTTTCATAACGCTCGAGCGAAACCTTTTAAAACTTAGATATTAAATACAGTAATCAGATTTAAATGCATGATTAATGTTATATGAATTGTGGACTGTATATACCGGCGTATACTCCTTTACTTGCCAACATATCTGAGATGCCAGCTTGATTTAATCTTTTAACTGAACTCGCTGCAATACACAGGGCTGGCCAGCAGGTGTCACCATTTGGCTTTATCAGCCTAGAACTAATCGTAGGTCCGGTGGCGCCAACAGAGAGACTGAGAACACAGAGAAGGCAGAGATAAACATGTGGAAAGGTGAAGATCTCTCCGTATTCTTGTGCAGTTGTTTCCTGTCTGTTCACTTTTGACCAACGCTGCTGTTTTGTGCAATCTTGTGATCACAGACTCCTCCAGCAGTGTGGCGCCTTAAAGTTTGGCACCTTCATTATAAGTGAATCCTGACTAAACGTTTGCTTTAAATATTGATTTTACTTTACGTGAGTCTTGACACAGAGGTACTGAATGACAGGCAGTATGTCTCAGCAAGTAACGGTCAAATGAAAGTGTCTTTTTGGATTTCCAGGTTCTGGAGACAGAACTTTGACTTTTTTATAGCCTGGAGGATAAATATCTACGAGATGCCTGCTGTATTATTGAAACCACCTGTAGGAGAGCTGGGGTCTTACTAGTTATTCTTGTATGCTGCTAATAAAAAAACTCTTGCAAAGTCAAGATTGAGAGTGCCAGGATTTGCTGATCTTCCATAATACTAGAAATCTGAAGCTCTTGTTTGCAAATGCTACTAAATCCCAAAGCATAAACTGCTCCATTGCATGGCATCGTTAGATTGCTGTGGTTAACCAGAGTCGAGCTCTTTGCAAGCAAACTTTGGGCATTCTTGTTGGGAGGAATTTGCTCAAATTATTTTATATTATTTCTTTGTTTTAGAAGCACGAACGCAGAAACTGAAGCCTTTGAAGCAATAATGTGCCTTCATTCCTCCCCCCTCTTTGAACAGGAGGACAACGGCATGCCCGTCATCTAAAGGGTGGGTCAAAGGACGCTGTGCTCCACGGAGCCGCAGTGAGTCTCACTGTGTTTGGTATGTCAGCTCTGGTCTGAGATTTGATGAGTCAGGCTAATTTCAGATGCCTCACTCTGTGTTTTGGATAAAACACGCCCGTGTCCCGACCCCGGTGTTTTTACCCAAACCGTCCTTTAGAGAAAAATGTCTGTAATTTGACGATGCATCATCGAGGCTGTTTGAAGTCTAGATTATTAACCTGCGTAGTATCTCGGTTACATCTGTAATTCTTGTCTGATCTCCTCGCAGGGAGTGGATATGTTGGAAATGAGCTGTTAGTGCTGCGATGCCCAGGAAGCCGCGGTGAAACAGCATCGCCCTCCTGGGTGTTTGTCTCATTGTGTAACTCTGTAAAAGTTCAGTATCAGTAATGCCAGTTTGTTTCCTGCTTGAAATCCCTGCTTATACACCGTGCAGAAACAATCACACTCACTCTATTTTTAAAGAAATGTTACTATTTTAACTAAAACCTACATAATCACTTCTTCTACTTTGGGTATTTTCTTGTGCTATATTTTGTTTATACTTATTTCCGAGCCTGTACCTGCTGTCGATCTGTACTTTGACTACTAGAGGGCGCCATAAACCTTTCACTCTCAGTTTCAGGAGCAGCTGCTGCGCATAATCCAGGGCTTCCCCAATAAAAACCAACTAACACCAATCCTCTGTATTCTAAATAAACTCGAAAGATAAACAGACTGATATGATTTCGCTTTATTTCTTTAGGCATGTTGAGGGCATAATCTGAGGAATTCAAAATAAATTAAAAAAAAAAGATTGTTTATAAATTAAAAGAGTGAAGCTTTAATTTCAGCCAAAAAGATGAATAATGTTCCTCATTGCGCAAATAAAATAGTTCCTCTCTCAGTGCGCTCTGGCCAAAGGTGCCCCTGCTGTGAAGTCACAATCGACACTGGAAACCCATCGCCAGACCAAAGGAATGCCGGGAAAAAAAAAAGTAATTTCCGAATACCCGGTCGGTCTTAGCGGGGGACATACATCAAGTGAAGGACGGCGCTTTCGTAAGAAGCCCATATGATGGTAAATTGAGAGCTGGGAACTCCCCCCTTATTAAGTAGCCGATGGTGGAAAGATTCTTCCCACTTGGAAAGAGGCTTTCCCTTCTTGGACATCTGCTGGCGGAGCTTCCAGTATCCAGAGAGAGAGAGGAAAGGGGGTCCAGGAGCAGCTCCTGAAATTTCTTACTTTCCTGAGGGGGGGAGGCTTCAAGCGGGCTGCTCTCACATTTGGTCCGTTCAGAATTTTGGGGGAGCTTGAATTGGTGAGTAGACAAAGTTTTATTTATAACAATTTAGTTAAAAAAAGATCAACTTTTATTTTTTCCACACAAAATTTAGTGACAATGTTTTCATTTTTTTATTGAAAGCACACACGCACAGCCAAGGTTGAATGCTCCAAAAGCAAATTATAGAAGTTTTAAATGACTTGTTGATCTGAGATAAGAAGATTTTTAAGATAACGCTTCGATTCCTTTGTTGAGCTGAACAGATTAAATGCAGCCGCTGTGAGAGACGGGTATACCTGCTGTAACTGAGATTCAGCCTCATAATGATTCTGTTTGAAATGATTCAAGAGATCCGTTTGGATCCGGAGCTGCAGTGCTCTGACATGCGCACCAGGCGGAGCGCACAGCCCGTGGTTAGGTTTAAAGAATCCGAGTTCAGCCTGAAGTGTACCGTGCGAGGGCGGTTTATGAGTTTCTGATAAAAACGTAATGTCAAAAATGCAAATTAGTCACATCCAAGAAAATCTGTAACAGGAAATGAATGAATTAAAAAAACAAACAAACGTTTTTTTCTTTTCTCAAGGGAACCCTTACCCAGTTTGTAAAGATTTAGGGAAGGACAAAGGAGTGAGGGAAACGCTCAAAATGTGAAAAATGCAGTCATGTTTTCCATTTCATATACAGGAATATTAATCATCACCGAGTAGCCCGTGATATCACAGACTCGGTGAGCCTGGTCCTCCAGGCTTCATCCCTGTAGGTCTTCTGTGAGCGAGAACCGGCGAGACTAGGCTGGATGCAATGATCCGCACAGCAAGCTGCCAAAGTCAATAAACAACTAGAAAGACATTCATTTTCCAGTTTATGCACTGGAAAATCAAAACTGAATTGCATGTGTTGGGTATTTCTTTCATTCTCTCATTACTGAATAACTGCAGAAGATCATTCAGTGGCAAGAAAAAGCGCTCCCTCGGGCCATGGGAGTCAACTGAAGGCAGCAAGGTGTGGCTGCTTGTGTAAAGGAGCCCAGGTGGATCCAGCTGAAAGCGATGACTGACTAATTAAAGTTATTTATCTAGATTTATATCCAATGAAACGCGATCCAGGGAGAACTGCGCGCACCTTGGCTAATTGTAAAGGCGAGCGGGTCGTTCTCGGGTCATTCTTTAGACGCAGCTCTAAGTTAGGCGTAAAGCTGTTGCCTGGACACCACGGTGAAAAAGCGAGCTGAGCTCCGCATGTGCAAATGTCCTTTTTGTGTGTGTGTCGTCTGCAGACTTATTGATGCGCTGCTGACCCTTTAGAGCCAAACATGAAGATAGGGCTGTCTCTGGCCACGGCTGCCTTCCTGGCGGCCCTGTTATCCTCCATAGATGCTCAAGGTAAACACTGGCCTCACTCTCCTCACACACACTATTCCACTCTGTCCACTCTGTCCAGCCTTCATCTCCCTCTTTTCTCTTTTTACCTCTCATCTCCACTCCTTGTTGAAGCTACAGGAATTAATGTGAGCGATTCATCACGAGCACACATGAACTGTTTGTACTGACTGAATAAAGTTATTATTTCATATGTATGATATGTTGACTATGTGACTGATTCCTTCATCTCTGTCATGCTTTTATCCCTCATTAGTGGCCTATTTTCCCCGATTCATTATGTGCTCTGATGTGAACTCCAAATCCAGATCCATTCACTTGGAATTAGTCTGTAATTTAGGAGGTTTAAACCAATGCAGCGATTTTTCTCGTCCAGATTTGGCACACGTGAGAAACCGCCCACACTAAAGGCATTTCACGGCTAAGGTTTCCCTATAAACGTTTTAGCAGCGTTGTTGCTTTTTCAGTTTTACACTTTTTCCAAAGCAAAAATGGGAAGACGGGCCCGAACCGGGTAGCTGCATAAATGTTATCATCCTTACACCAAAGCTGCACAAAGATCCCCAAAACTTATGCAAATTTCTTTTGCTGTGGTTCTAACAGTTGTTGAAACATTAGATTATCGTGCATGACAGCAACGACATAATAAAGTCATTCCAGTATTAACAATAAATATAAACATGAAAAGTGCTCAATTTAAGGTCATTTAGTGGATAGAAGTGGATCTGTGAAAGTACACGTGATTACAAACTGGAGTGTCATGCTTTTTCCTTTGCAACACTGATTTCACGCTACTATGTTACAATTTCAGTAGAAGCTAAACGATTTTGCCCCACATGTCACATGTTGTAAAACATCACCGATGGTCAGGAATCTGTTGTAGCAGGAATAGTTCTGACAGAAAAATGACTTCATGTAATTACATATTCAAACGTCTCAGTCCAAAGTAATGTCAAATCTAGAGCGATGGTATGAAACCCTGCTCTCGCACGGCAGAGGAGTCTACGCTCGGGTATCTCCGCTGACCGAGTGGAAAGATGAAATAGGAGAATAGCCAATTAATCCTCAGACAGCATAAAGACAAAGAGCCTTTCTCGAGCTTCTTTGCGGGCATTTGTGAAAATGCTGAGTTGCAGGACATATGGAAAGTTAATGTGCAGTAATGTTTAATGTCAGCACAGGCTGTGGAATTACTTTGGCATCTGGCCTGCCTCTTTGGGAGAGTCAGTGTTCTTTCCTCCTCTTCTTGGTCTCTCCTATTGGCAGTAGCTCAAGTCGGGATAGCTGGTTGGCCGGCTGACTGCTGGAGACTGAGGTAACACAACGGTAGCCAGATTCTGGCCCCTGGAAGACAGAAGTGTCCTTTATTAGGAGCTGATGGGACAGACGTCTGTATAACAAACGCAGCCGCAAAGTCCAAATAACCCACCCGAGATTATTTTGACAAAACCACCTTTGTTCCTTAGCTACATTTTTTTTTAGAGCAGACAGACATGCGGTGAAAGGAATTGTAGCAAATCAAAACAAGATGCTCAGACAAGCTCGCCATGAACAAACGCGGGAGCGGCAGGCGCGTCCTGCAGCTGAATTTTCCATCCATCGTCCGCCGCCGTGCTACTCACTGCCCCTCCCCCCCAACTCATCCGCACCCAAGTACCGACACATACTTCTATACGCCCTTACCGTTTTGATGTTGGAGATGAGTACTCGTGGAGAAATCAGGGGCAACATGGTCCACCGGGGCTCCTTGAGTTGATATGCCAGGTTGGTGATCCTCCAATCCCAGTTTTTAAACATTTGGTGGGCTCCTCTTTGTCATCTGCCTGTGCACTCAGTGTGTCCCAAGCTATGGCTTCCTCCTCATAGTATATTTTACAATGATATTCTTGCCGCCCACGGCGCTCTTATGAAGCATGCACCCAATCCCGCATGCCGTGGCATCTCACGCATGCACACGGATGCGCCAGGACTCGGCCAGCACCGGAGGGCCACGTGAGATTTGTTGCGTTAACCTCATTAATGGCTTGATTTTCACCACAAACTAATTTGATTAATTGCTTGAGTTGTGTGATGTTGGTATCGGATACTAATCTACTGAGTGATGAGACTTTCAGAGCTGCATGTATGATCACAAGATTGCACTTATAGATAAGTAAATGAAAGATGAGCTCACAAAATATGAACTAACTCCCACAATGTGAAGCGATACTGTAACAGCGGTTAACCTGGTTGACAAAAATGCAGTCAGAAGTTTGCTACGAGGTCCTGAAATACTCTGATGAGACTGATGCATGCGTATTTGCGCATGTCCTCAGGCGTTAACGCCCTCTCTTCGACACTGCCTGCAGCCCAGAAGACATAAGAAAGAATATCATTCTAAAATATGTTTGTCATCTCTGTCTGTACATGGAAAACTAATGTCCAGCCAGGCAAAGTTGTTGAGTGAAACAACTTTCTCATGTACACACTGCATGATGTTGTCATCAGTCAGCTCGATGTAAAGGCCTGCGGTCTTCTCACCTGTCGATGTCTCCTCCTGTTTATTGTAAATGTGCGCCTGTCTCTGTAAAAGCACATTTGGTTGTCTGAAGAAGTCTTGTTCTCTCACACCTTCTTGTGCATTTTCGCTGCCGCTGAAAAAGTACACAAGAGTCGCCGGTGACGAATTGTGTATTCTTTTTGAAAGGTTTGCAATGGATGTGTGCCACAGGCTTTTGTAAAGAGTCGTAAACAACCAAGCACATTTTCTGTCCCTCAAATATGTTTATATACGTTGTATATATAACATATGGCGTTCACTTTGTCACACGTCACTCCAACAGCTACATGGCATCGTTGATTCCATTGTATAATCGGTAACCCAAGAATGACGTCACTGTTGTGTTTGTGTCAGTCTGAGCTCGGCTCCGTCATGAACGCAGTTGAACATGTGGTCGGCGCATGCGTTGTAACTGCACTTGGCATGTGTTGGATGGTTCACTCAGTGTCTGCTCTTTGGTGGCGTTTGCGTGGATTCGTGCACATCACGCGTATGCCAGTGCTTGAGCTGCCCGCGCCGTCTCCGGCCGGGCAACTCAAACAAGCGCCATTTTTCCTCCAAAATGGCTTCTCACACTTTCTCCATTGTCACGTGTTCCTCACCTGTCACCCTCGCAGAGGGACGTGCTGTGTGTTTGACCCCAACAACGAACGAGTCCGCTTCGGCCACGAAGTGTTTGTCGTTGGGATTAATGTCAATGTTTCATCCAAGCTGACTTTTTTTTTCTGCGTTCGATCGTGAGTAGGCCCACGGTCACACGCGTCTCGTGATTTAACGCGTTTCTTCTCTTGTTTGCAGTGGAACCGCCCTCAAACTTGAAATTTCACATTCTAAATGAGAACACGGTGGAAATGTCGTGGGTGAGACCCTCGGCAACGATAGAGGGCTTCAGAATACAAGTGCAGGTGCCGGATGGAGGTGAGCACGCGTGTCGGCGCGCTGAGGCTACGAGCAGTCTCACACCCCAGCTGCTTTCTAACTTCCTGCTTTCCTCCACCTAGATGAACCAACCAGAGACTTTACACTAGACGCATCTTCCACTATGACGTCACTCACCGACCTGACCCCTGACGTGGACTACTCGGTGTCCATAAGCTCCTATTATGGCTCAGAGGAGAGCATCCCCATCTTCGGACAGCTGACCAGTGAGTCGATTAGGGACAAAGTTATTCTTTCTAAATGTGCGCCGTAACAACAGTGTATGTTTTTACACTCTATTGTGTTCTTATTGTGTACTGATGTGAACCGGTGGGACATCAGGAAATCACTTCTCCTCGCTGGCTATTGAAACCTCTGAGTTATGTTCACTGATACAAAGCATTTACTCCCTCAGCAACACGGAGACAATTTAATCATATAAAATGCTAGTAAAAGCGAAGTAATAGCATTTCCATCCAGCCATAAAAACATCTAGCAAAGGGAAAAATCACATCTGTTTACCGACTTTTGAATTGCTCTTTGTTTGTAGTTAACGCGGCATTTGTGTGCGGACGGAGCTGCTTTTACGACGTGTTGATTTTCTTGCCTTTTTTTCCGCTGTGAAAAAGCGCACAGCAATGTGCGCTCTAACTCCCCGAGTGTTTCCTGTGTTTCAGTCCAGTCCAGTAACAGCAGCGGACGCGTCAGGAGGCCACAGGCAGATGCAATCAGTGAGTATGCTTACTGCAGCGTCAGCCA
Source organism: Hemichromis elongatus (assembly GCA_015108515.1). Classification (NCBI taxonomy): domain Eukaryota; kingdom Metazoa; phylum Chordata; class Actinopteri; order Cichliformes; family Cichlidae; genus Hemichromis; species Hemichromis elongatus. The sequence continues at coordinate 46,125 of VUQR01000287.1, read as the reverse complement.
AACTCCCATCACACCCCGACCCTTTTCAAAATGTATTTTTTCCTTTTTCACTGTGATCATAATATTTTTCCCGTGGAATAATTTGGTCAGGCATCTTGCTGGGGTCTAACTGGGTAAACAGACAGGGTTTTGGCAGTGAGTGGAAAGGCACATTGGTTCCTTTTAATTTTAACCACAAAGCTGGTTAGAATTAAGAAAAAAGAATAAATAACAGGAACGGAAAGCTTGAAGCAGCGAGAGAAAAGCACTCTTGAGCTCTCGGCTTAAAAAAGATAGATTTTTTTTTTTGTGCTCCTCGGAGGAACAGGAGGCAGGTCTGAGGTACTGTCCCTCTGACCTCGACACGTAGGCGAGTACAGCTTTGATCGGGCATCGGGCATTAAACTTTCCTCAGCTTATTCAAGCTGTCTGTGCTGACTGACGGGCAGACGTGCTCGCTTTTCCCTCATATGATGACTGGAAACTGTAACCATGTGTGCAGATCCTGTGAAACATTAAGTCGAAGCGTTTCGAATAAAGACGCTTTTTTCTGAGCGTTTCATGTGAGACGGGAGGAACAGAGTCTAGAGTCGATGAGACCGACGGGAACGTGGATTAAAGTCCGTCCACATAAGCCCAGAAAATTAGCATTTCAACGTAAATGTACTGCAACGTTGCATCTGTGATTTAAAGCCTTAAGGATCTCAACGTCTAAAAGCAGATATTGCCAGTGGAACGTCTGCTGAGTATTTAGTCTACAAAGGCACGTTTCTGCACCAGCCCGCTTCTGGCGCAGGCTCAGAGTTCCTTTGATGCAAGAATGCACATCTCTCAGTCGTCCAGCTACCTGTCAAAGATTTTATTTTATTCAGATGCACAGAAGAAATGCAATGATTTAAAATATTGCCGTAAAGAATGTAGTTTTCTGCTTTTTGAGTTTTTAACCCCATCATTTACCAAAAGTGAAAACCAGGCCGTTCCTGATTGGATCTGTCGCTCATCGTCCGTTCTCCTGCCTGACGCTCTTTCCCGTCCGTCCTCAGAGTGTTCGGTCAGTGCGATAGCCGACTTGGTTTTTCTGGTGGATGGCTCGTGGAGCGTGGGACGAGAAAACTTCAAACACATCCGCAGCTTTATTAGCTCGCTGGCAGGGGCCTTTGACATCGGCGAGGACAAAACCCGGGTGGCGGTGGTTCAGTACAGCTCGGACACTCGCACGGAGTTCCCCCTCACTCGCTACGCCAGAAGAGGAGACCTGCTCCAGGCTATCAACTCGCTTCCGTACAAAGGAGGAAATACTATGACAGGTACGATGTTTGTCAGCAGGAACAAACGCTCTGAATCTCCTTTTTCATCGTGATTGTGAGAGAAGACATAAAAATGCATGTTAACTTCTTTTTTAAAGGCGATGCCATTGAGTACCTGGTGAGAAACATTTTCACTGAGGCAGCTGGATCCAGGAAAGCTTTTCCAAAGGTAGCCATGATCATCACTGATGGAAAATCCCAAGACCCAGTGGAGGAGCATGCTAGAAGACTTAGGAACATTGGAGTGGAAATATTTGTCCTAGGTATGGTTTATTATTCAGTGTTTTTTTCTTTCTGATTTGTGCTTTCCCATGTGAAAGTCTGCCTGTTCTCAGAAACCATTTGATTTTCCATCGACGGCTCGTTTAAAGGTCCAGTTTTGCCACAGTAAAAGTCAAACACTGTTGTATTGCCTAACATAAGCAATGTCCTAAATCACATCTGTGAAGCAGGCCCTCCTAACACATGAGTTACTGTTTTTCCTTCACAGGTATCAAAGGAGCAGATGAGGATGAGCTAAGGGAAATAGCCTCCACACCTCACAGCAAACACGTGTACAATGTGCCCAACTTTGACATGATCCAGGAGGTCCAGAAAGAGATCATAACACAAGTGTGCTCCGGCGTCGACGAGCAGCTTAACTCTCTGGTCAGCGGAGAGGAGAGTGAGTCACGTCATATTTAACGTGTGCTCGTGCTGGATTCTGTCGTTTTCATGTTACGGTAAACTCATGTGCAGCATCTTGTTTACTTTGACCCCTCCCACAGTGGTGGAGCCACCCTCCAACCTGAAGGTCACAGAAGTTGCATCCAAGTCAATGAGGGTGACATGGGACGCGTCTCTGGGCGATATCACGGGCTACAAGCTAACCCTCATTCCCATGCTGCCCGGGATGAAACGCCAGGAGCTGTACATCGGGGCTGGACAGACATCCGTCAACGTCCGCGACCTTTCCCCCGAGACCGAGTACGAAATCAGCCTGTACGCCCTCAAGGGTCTGATTCCCAGCGAACCCATCGTTGAACTGGAGAAGACGCAGCCCGTCAAGGTGTCAACAGGTGAGGTGGTTTACTGTCAACATGTGGTCACCTTTTAAGTTCGATCTACTCATGCATGAATAACCTGCAGTCATGTGACTGTAGACGGCGTGTAACCCTTGGCTTCCTGTCTTTTCCAAGAATGCTCTCTGGGAGTGGATGTGCAGGCGGATGTAGTCCTGCTGGTTGATGGCTCGTACAGTATCGGATTACAAAACTTTGCAAAAGTCCGTGCCTTCCTGGAGGTTCTGGTCAACTCCTTTGACATCGGACCGAACAAAATCCAGATTAGCCTGGTCCAGTACAGCCGCGACACGTACACCGAGTTTGCCCTCAACACTCACCACGACATTAACGCCGTTGTCAGAGCTGTGCGCACCTTCCCCTACCGCGGCGGCTCCACGAACACCGGCAGGGCCATGACTTACGTCAGGGAGAAGATCTTCGTCCCAGCTCGTGGAGCGCGGCAGAACATCCCCCGCGTCATGGTCCTGATCACAGACGGAAAGTCGTCAGACTCTTTTAGGGATGCGGCCACCAAACTGAGGAATATTGATGTGGAAATATTTGCGGTTGGCGTGAAGGATGCAGTGAGGTCAGAGCTGGAGGCCATCGCTAATCCACCGGCAGACACCCACGTGTACGAGGTGGAGGACTTTGACGCCTTTCAGAGGATCTCTAAGGAGCTGACTCAGTCCATCTGTCTGAGGATTGAACAGGAGCTGCTCAACATCAAAAAGAGAAGTAAGTAGAAGAAGATTAACTCCATTACTATGATCTGGAGTGCAGCCACGCTCCACAAGTTCACATTTACTTTTCTTTCTGATGGTTTCCATGTGTTAGCACCTTCACACTGATCCACAGGATATTAGACTCTGTGAAATGCGACGGTCCTGACCGCATTTTTAGGCGCTGACGTAGTGGCAACTATCCAGTGCAGTCATGGAAAAGCTAAACAGAGAGACATATTTTGTAAATTGCTGTCAGATATGTCACAGGCAAAGTTTAATCATTTCATCGGAGTTGCCAATAAACATACCGCAAAACCCACGTACGTGCCTCTCGAATGAGCTCGAGCGGAAAGCTGCAGGCTAAAATATTCAAGATCCCATTTCTTTAAATCTATATTTGTTAAACTACAGCAGCATTACGGATGTCACGTGCAGAGGGAGTTCTGACTACCTGTCTGCCTCTTTGATTTTCAGGTCTGCTTCCACCGACTGATTTGCGCTTCTCCGAGGTGACCTCCAGAAGCTTCCGTGCTACCTGGTTAGCTCCCACCACCAATGTCTTGTCTTACCTGCTGCGTTTCCGCAAGGCTGAGGATATCACCGGAGACTACATTTCCCTGGCGTTGCCCGGCGACACCAACACAGCTGTCCTCCCCCATCTTTATCCCCTCACCACCTACGAAGTCAATGTCTTTGCTCAGTATGATAAAGGAGACAGTTTCCCTCTGACCGGTGAAGAGACAACTCTCGAAGGTAAGAGATTTCCCTCAATATGACAGAATGTAATTGGAGATATGAAAATGAGAACACTGAGCATCTAAGATTTGCGTTTCTCTTCTCAGAACAAGGGACTGTAAGAAATCTACGAGTGACAGATGAAACAACCAACAGTTTCAGGGTGTCATGGCAAGCTGCTCCAGGCTCAGTGATCAGATACCGCCTGTCCTACGTCCCGCTGAGCGGCGCAGGAGAGACACTGGAGGCCCAGACCCTCGGCCCAGAGACGACCATAGTCCTCCAGGAGCTCTTCCCCACCACTACCTACCGTGTGTCTGTGTCTGCTGAGTATGCGTCTGGCGTCGGAAGCGAGATGCAGGTGGATGGAACCACCAAGGAGGGTGAGCGAGGAAAACTGCTGACACCAGGAAGTATTGTCAGACTGAAGTATCGAGAGATGTGAATTTTGAGAAACGGTCCTTCTTTGTCTGCTTTCAGTCCGCGGCTCTCCCCGCGACCTGCGCGTCTTCAATGAAACGACATCTACAATGAAACTGGCGTGGAAGGCCGCTCCTGGCAATGTTCTTCAATACCGCGTTGCCTTCAAACCTGCCGAGGGAGGCGAGAGGAAGGAGATATCTGTCAAAGGAGACGCCACCCAGGCTGTACTGAAGAACCTCCAACCAGCCACTGAATACGAGCTGTTTGTCAGTGCTCGCTATTCTTCTGGTTTGGGTGATCCTCTCCTGGGCACCGGAACCACCTTAGAAGGTAAGGAACACGTTCCATATCGGTACTCTAAAGCCTCTGAAGCACAGCAGGATCCCTTTGATTTCCAGTGTCCGCAGCATGCTTAGCGGATGTGGATGTGCTCAGTACTTCTGTCAAACTACACACATGAATTGTTTCCTGTCCTTTAAAGGTCCCTGCACCTGTAAAGTGAAAACTGTGTAGTGCTTTGGAAGGTTGGTCTGAAAAATATGGAATGCGGCCCTTGATAACGTTCTTTAAGCACAGACTCTGGGCTCGGGGCGACTTTGCCACCCATGAAGGCGGTGAGGTGGAAGTGAGTGGGTGTGGGATGCTTGTAAACCTACAGAACGACTTGGAACTGCCGTTGAGAGCCATGTGCTCGCCTGGTGAGACCTTTACATCTCACTGAGACATGAGAACTACAGTTTTATAGTAGCTCATTGGGGGCTTTTGTGCAGTGAATGTCTCTCTATCTGTAATTGCCACTGATTGCAAATTCTGTTTATAGAAATCAGAGTAATTTTATTAGCCGTGCATTCGGTTTTATTATGGAGCCGGCTGTCCTGGCCTAAATTCTGGTTTAAACAGACAATAATTTGAATCTCATTTACGTGTGAACAGATAAAGTCCGCTGTTGTTTTGGCCAAACTCTTCATAAAAGGTAAAAAAAAGAAAAAGAAATCAGGCTTGGCAGATTTCACTCATGAGCCCTTTTTGGGTAGTTAAAGATCAGAGAATGAGTTTCGCAGTAATAGAAAAAGCGGGACTGTGTTTTCTCCATCTTACTGAGCGCCAGGACGAAAATGGCACGGTGGCTGTTTTTCATCACGTCCAAGCTGTGCCTCGTTTGAATCAGAGTCTTCTCTGAAAGCAATTTTAAGCCCCTGGACACATTAAAGTCATTCTGCCGAGCACAATGTGAGGAGTACATTTCTTGGTCTTTACAATTATGTTGTTACATTGGAACCACTGGCGAGGTCCTGCGTGCTGGGTTTAATAGGCTTCCCAGTGCAGGTTGAAGAAGAAGACTCGAGTGCAAAAAAAAGTTACTAGATTTCCGTCTCGAATTTACAACTTCAACAAAGCATTTTTGTGGAAATTTTGGCGATCGTAAAAACGTGGAAGAAAAGCGCTCCCGTCTTTCTTTCTCGCCGTTCCCACACTGACCAGAGAGCCGGGTCTCGATTAAAGCTGTCTCCGCGGGTCAGATCTGTGCAGTCAGCCCCACACCCCCACAGGAAAAAAGCTCCATGACAAAGCACCCTGTTTAGGCATTTTTATTAAGCTGTCATGATATCAGCATGCCCAAACACTGATCTCATTGTGTGCCACTCTTTTTGAGTGACCCACTCTGTGAAGTCCACGTAGGCAAGAACTGGAAGAAAGTGGCTCGCACAAAGGCCTCTCTTATGGCCGACACAGGACGGCAGACAATACAGAAGCCTTGAGCAGAGCAGAATAAAACCATCCTGAAACGAGTCGGTGGGAGCGGAGAGAAGGTGTGACACGGAATGCTTACATCAACGTGTTAAATGTGGATATTACACACAAACTATTTATTTAAGGAGTGGGAGTGTTATTCGGCATGTGGAAGGTGTTACCTAAGAGGACCCTGAAAGCTGGGCGAGCTGTCTGTCTCGTCTCGGGGAGAGCCGTCTGATCGCCTTCCTCCGGGGCGGGGCAAAGGACAGGCAGGGGCAGAGAGAGAGGCAGAGGGAAAACAGGGTGCTTTAAAATGTGAACCACAATGCCTCAGGGTGACCTGGCGGGATAAAAGGCTCGTTTCTTCACCGAGAGGTCAAATGTTCAACCCCCCCATTTATCAAATGCCTAACTACCTGCACGACACCTCCGACGTGTTTATGCGATGAAGGACTTTCGAGCTTTGACTTGTACGAAAGCGTGAGGTTGTAGCTCTTTGGCTCGAACCTATCCCTTTAATGAGTTTTGTACAGTGCCAGACTCTTTGGTATGCCACGGATTTTTTTTCCACCACTGTAAAAGGTCCTTTGAGGTGAAAAGACTGGGGACAGGCAACCTTGGCTGACAGACACTGAACACTTGATCTCGGTGGCTCGCGCGTGTGTCTCTGCCGACCAAGAGCAATAAAGCGAAGGAAGCTTGAACTCTGCTGCCAGTGCTGAGATGGCACAATGTGTCTCCCGATGTGACTTTGAAGGAGTTTACAGAGAAAGCAAGAGTGCTTAGTCCAGTCAGGTAACTCCAGAAACACCGAGTGTGTGCAGAAACATATGCAGCGACCCACTGGAGTCTGTCTAGCTTCTTTAAAATGATTAGGACGGCGCTGCCAGGTTAGACGTGTTTCCTCTGCGTTTCACTTGCCTGCTGGCACGACTCATTCCTTTCAAGTGCAGTCATTTATATTTTCGAGCTTTAGACGTCGCTGGCTGCAGATGTGAAGGTTATGTCAGCGCATGCCCTGCAGGAAATCTCTCCGATGATCTTCGGTTGTGTCATATGCGGTTTTCTAGACATGGGTGAGGCCTTACTGTTAGTTTGTGAGCTGCCCTCGTTCCAGATCTTAATTTGAGAGCTCCTCGCCCTGATGGGTAGGATGCAACAGGACACGGGCGGGGTGTTGTATAGAGGCGGCTATCATTCTTCTATTTTCATAGCTGGCACTGTAAACAATGCAACGAGACCTAAACATGTGTTTTGTAACCAAGCACTGAACTCCAAGTGTCCAGGAAAGAAGTGAAACTTGGTTTTTTTTGCATGGCCGGACTGTGGAGCGAGTGTTTCATATGTGCTCCGCTTCTCCACAGCTCGTCCGCAAACGCTGATGAAAGCTGAGCCGCCGTCTGCAGAAACCATTATGTCGCGATTTCTTTTTTTTTTCGCCGTTGGTTCACGCACAGCCGTTAAAGTCAGTCAAGTTCATCTGCTTGGCAGAGATAAGTCTTTTGATGGAACGATCTGGGTATTTATGAGCGGCCCACGCTGTTTTCATGGTATCCATAAATCTGGAACTCTTCATTAATTTGTGGTCGTGGCCGTCGCGCTTGACAAGTGCCTCCTCTCGTTGCTCTCGAGGTGCAGATCTCCGCTTGGCGGGCACGCCCGGTGCTGCTACTTCCGTTCAGATCACTTTCCAATTCTGGGTCGCAGGGCCCGTTTTGTTGCTTCCAGAGCATCGTGCATTTCATTTATAGGACTTTTCTGTTCCATTACATTCTTTTCAATTGCATTTTTTCTTTTATTAAATCTCATTTGGTGAGGTTTGATAGATGAGGTCACAGTGGGACCACCCAGCTGGTGGGCTCTGCTCTGCTCTCGCTTGCCCACGGTGGGTTAGGTGTTTGAGTGAGGATCAGGATCCCGGAGGTTGTGTGGGAGGGCTGTGCGTGGCAGCTCATCCTCATCCTCCTGGGGTATATCCAGCTCCTCTGTGTGGCGGCCAGATTGGAGAGCCGCCTCAGCCAGGCGTGCGCTGGCCGCTCGTTGTGAGACGCCACCACAAAGTTCCCTTCGCTGCCTTTCTGCGGCCTTCTCCTCTCATGACAGTCTCCTAGGGAAAAGAGAGGGAAGGAGAAAAATGGCGAGCACGGCATCTGCAATTGTAGCAAGCGCACTTTTCTGGATCGGGTTTCCTCTGCTCCAATGGAAAATTAAAGAGCTGTCAGGAGAGGTGCTGAGGATATGTGATTAGTTCTGCAGAAGTTTTTCCAACCGTCTCTTAGTATGAAGGGAGAAAACTCTGTGTGCTCAAACACATCCTCGGGGGGTTAAAGTGGAGACAGATGAGTGATGTCTGGTGGTTTATCACCGCCGCTGTTCATTCTGTCCATTTCCACAGATCTTTATATGTCTGCATTAGAGAAATCAATGTCACTTGGAGTCTCCTTAAGCGTTAGCTTTTTATAACTAGTAACGCCATCTGGGCCCAAATAGAAAGTACTGAATCAACTCAAACTTCTGCCTTTGTACTCATCCTCCAGAGCTCGGCTCACCCAGAGACCTGGAGACCAAAGACGTCACCGACACCAGTTTCGCCGTGTCTTGGACCGCGGCCCCGGGTAACGTTCGTCAGTACAGACTCAAGTACAAGTCTCTGTTCACTGCGGAGTCTGGGGAGGTGACGGTGCCAGGAAGCAGCACCACCACGCTTTTGCAGGGTCTCACCCCGGAGACACGCTACGAGGTGTCTGTGTTTGCCATCTACGGCCATGGAACGGGCCAGCCATTGGTTGGAGAAGAAACCACAGATGGTAAGTTACTCTTCTTCTGTCTTGATACGTTCTCGGTCTGTTTTGCTTTCTTTGTCCACACTTCATATGCTTTCTGTAGGTAGTCTGAAGGCTTCATCTAAGCCATGCCTAGAAAGTGTGACGCTAAGTATGTGTGATGTCACCTTACAGCCATAAAAACACAGAAGACACAAAGGGACCTAAACCCCAAACAAAGCCTTAGGGCTTCCTGCATCTGTTAAACTCCCAGTGTGTTCAGGAGCATCATCGCTGAGCATTCTGGGTCAGTGACGCAGGCTTAAAAGTGGTCCAGGAAAAAGTAGTGTTGAAAGTGGCATTTTGTAAGCTGTAGAAAAAGAGAGCTGTCAGCGGCACTTACTGCTCACTTCATTGTGTTGAGCTCGGCGATAACGTCATAGCTGATGGCATTCTCCCGAGCCATAAAGAATACGGAGACTTCCACACATGCATGCATGTCACATGTACGTGTGCAGAGGTGATGTAATGTCCAGGACACCGGCACGCACTTTTCATGGGAGATCCGGAGCAGACAGGCCTCACTCATGGATGAGAAAAGCACGTTGAGCTGAGACCAGTTGTGAGGATTTTAGCTCACCAGTTAGCAGAATGGAATGTGCTGGAGGAAAAAGATTTCCAACCACAAGCAGGAGAGGAGGCAAAGCCACCAAACACAACCAGCCTTTACTTTGCACCGCTATCTTTTCTCGCTCTTTACACAAAGCTGAAACCTCTGGGCCGAAGCGACGCACAGCTAACTTGGACGCGCTACCCTTTTCCATTAATAAACGTCCTCCCACCGGCGCAGAGGGCTCTGAATATTTTCCTTAGCCCATTTCAAAGTCTCTGACGATTCACACTTGCCCTTCCTGCGGGGAAATTAAGAAGCACTCAACAGACACACAAGGAATTTCCTCAAGACGTCACGGCAAGACATCAAAGTTTGGCTCCCAAAACCTCCAATAAAACACAATCAATCATGTCATTTTGCATCTGTTTAAAGTAGACTTATGAAAATCTGAAGTTTTTAGGTAGGTTTGTGTTCAGGCGTGTGGAAAATGAGCCGATGAAAGCTCCTGCGAGCTAGCTGACTGTGCAGTTTCCTTCCCAGCAGGAAAGCCTCGGTGATTATGCTCCCCGGGGCCGTCTGCTCATCGTTTCTTCCTTCTTTGCAGTTTCAGCTGCTGGCAGAGCGATCGTCGTCTCCGAGGAGACAGAGAAGTCCATGAAGGTGTCATGGCAGCCGGCACCTGGAAACGTCGTCAACTACCGCGTCACCTACAAACCACAGGTGGGAGGGCGCCAGCTGGCGGCCAAAGTGCCCGGTGGCACGACCAGCACCGTGCTGAGACGCCTTACCCCTCTCACCACGTATGACATCAGCGTGGTGCCAGTTTATCGCTCCGGAGAAGGCAAAGCGAGGCAAGGGGAAGGAACAACATGTAGGTTGGCCCGTTGTTCACAGTTAGCCACGTCACGACCAAAGCAACATCACACCTAATAGATCCAGGCCGGTCTAAATTATTATTAAAGATGCTCCGAGTCTGCCCCCATCACTCAGTCTGTGTACTCCTTCCCCTCCAGTAACACCTTTCAAAGGCCCGAGGAACCTCCAGACCTCAGAGCCCACCAAGACCAGTTTCCGTGTAACCTGGGACGCCGCTCCCGGTGACGTGAGGGGCTACAAAGTCACTTACCACCCAGTCGAGGACGACATCGACCTGGGACAACTTCTGGTTGGTCCCTATGATAACACGGTGGTGCTGGAGGAACTCAGGTTGGTCCCACGTCCGTGTTTTTAGGTCTTATTATCAGACTCGTATGGACTTTGGACAATATTCTCCTACATGTTTTGTAAAGAAAGTTGTTTTTTGGGTTTGCAGAGCTGGTACCAAATACACAGTGAGTGTGTTCGGTATGTTTGAAGGAGGAGAGAGCATGCCATTGGCTGGAGAGGAGTACACCACCTACTCTGATGCACCTGATCCTCCACCTTTTGGCCCGCCAAGTAATATTACCCAACCAAAAAATGCACATATATATGATTTACACTGCACACGGTCATTGAGGAGAACGCGCAGCGCACCAAACGCACGAGATCGTCGTAGTCGCTCTGTTACTGTATCTGCCGTCGTGTTTAGGTCAGCGTCTCCAGTATGTTTGGTTTCTCTGTCAAACATTGGAGAGTTTATCACATATTACATTTTTGTTTGGGGAAAGAACCCCCTCTCTGAATCCAAGTCACATAAAAGCTGTATACATTTCTTTAAAGCTAATCGTCTCACAGAATAACAGACGGAATGGGAACGCCATCTGTCTGCCCTTTCCCCGCTTTCTTCGCCGTGTCACTTTGGGCTTCCGATTCTTATTTCCAGTCCAAGCACAGCCGGCGTAGATACGAGCCGCGTCTGCGCTTATAAAACGTTTTAGTGTCCAGTGAGTCAGAACGTGGCAGGCAGTAAACGTGAGACGAGGAAATAAGTCGTGTTTGCTGTGAGGAAAGGTCAGCGTGACCAGTTAGTGCTGCAGGCCCTCTCCTAGAAAGGAGGTGATGGCTTGTTGCCCTACAAGACGAAGCAGAAGAGGTGAGATAGTCAACACGTCCTTGTACATCTACCGAGTAAATGTCTGCGCATTAAAGACTCTTATTCCTGCATGTTTATTGTTAAAAACTATTTGAAATCACATTAGAAAACAGGATTTTCCTCCGTTTAGCTCCACATACCACCTCTTGGGTTTAATCTTAGCCCGCAGGTTGCAGATGCTGTGTGTTCTCCTGCAGATTTAATCTCATGTGTGAAACCCTGTAACCTGTTTTCAGTTGCAGACAGCGGCAGTTAGTGCGACATCTGCACATCTGCAGCTCTCGTTTAGGTACAGAGGATCGGACGGCTTCCTTTTCATCAAACAGGTGTTTGGAAAACGGGACGGGAATATAACTCTGGAGGGCACAATAATCTCCTCAGCGGAGGCCTTTAATATAAAGGGCACATTCTGCTGGGAGTACCCCGTGGATCTGAAAACAACTGAAAGAATTACTGCCTCCACATGCTGCCGAGTGAAGAAGATCATAATTATACCACCTGGAAAATAATTGTTATCCACGAGGGATGGAAGAACGAGCAGAGTCATTTGTTGCGTGCATGTGGAGATTGTTTGTTAAGCATTCAGGAAATTGTTTCTTCGTCTAATGAGGAAATGTATTGCCGTGAACTCTTCTTTCCTTCCTTCTTTTCTTCTCACATGTCCTTAAAAGCTCTTCTACATTACACCTGAGCACATTTTTGATTATATTTGAATCGCATCTCATTTGTTACGTTCACCTGGGCTCCTTCGTCACACTCGAACCTCTGCCCTGTCAGATACGATGTGCAGGACCAACGCTCAGGCTGACATTGTGCTCCTGGTGGATGGCTCCTGGAGCATTGGACGTCTGAACTTCAAGACTATCCGTGCCTTCATTGCACGTATGGTGGGCGTCTTTGACATTGGCCCTGATCGGGTCCAAATCGGTGCGTTGAAACACAATAAGCGATAATAACGATAAATTAAGTCTGTATTCGCTAACAAAGATTCGGCGGCTTCTCTAGGGCTTGCTCAGTACAGCGGAGACCCAAAGACCGAATGGCATCTGAATGCTCACCAAACCAGAGAGTCACTCCTGGACGCTGTGTCTAACCTGCCCTACAAGGGAGGAAACACCCTGACAGGTGAGTCACTCCGTCGCCGCTACGTTTGTAGACACAAACGGGCGTTTCGCATCACTCCGTGTCTCCGTCACGGCAGGTCTGGCTTTGAACTACATCCTCCAGAACAACTTCAAAGAGGACGTCGGGATGCGACCCAGCGCTCGGAAGATTGGTGTTTTGATCACTGACGGGAAATCGCAGGATGACGTCATTGCCCACTCTCAAAACTTGCGCAATCAGGGCATTGAGCTCTACGCCATCGGTAAGGAAAGATGGCTGCGGTCAACTTGCATGTAAAGTGTTTTTCCTGCATCTAAAAAGCTGCTGCTGACCCTTGACCCTCATGTCGTTGTTGCTTAGGTATTAAGAACGCAGACGAGAATGAGCTGAGGTCCATCGCCTCTGAGCCGAATGACATTCACATGTACAACGTGGCCGATTTCTCCTTCCTGCTGGACATTGTGGACAGGGTTTCTGACAACCTCTGTAACAGCGTCAAAGGGCCAGGTGTGTGAAACTGTGTCACGTTATTATTTTTTCACTACATATAATTAACCCTAAATCAGTGATTTAGAGTTTCATGCTTTCTTTGCTTGCATCCTAACAGGAGGCGCTCCAGATGCACCCAGTAATCTGGTGACATCCGAGGCGACTCATCAGTCCTTCAGAGTCACCTGGACCGGCCCTGACGACCAACCAGAAAAGTACCGCGTGGAGTACAGGACTTTATCAGGAGCCCCACAGCAGGTATTCACCAAAAACGCCAGAAAACCTCCTCTGCTCCAATCACACGACGCAGCTGAGGGGCTTCTAGTGCAGCATGTGAGTGTTCACGCTGCCCTGAGCCAGTGTCCCGATGCTGCTGGGAAACAGCTTCTATTTCCAGCCACCTGTTTGTGTTGGCTCCCTGATGTTTGGGTGTCTGATTACACCGCAGCTTGAAACAGGGCAAGGAAACAAAAACAGCCGTCTCAGTTTCAGAGATTAGAAAGCAAATCTCGTGACGTTGAATGACGGTGTGGATGTGTTTTTCTCCAGCTCCCAGGGTGAACTGTGTGGATCTGTTTATACACGGTGAGGTTGACCTTTAGCCTAGTAAAAGTCGACAGATTATTGATTGGAAACGTCTATGAAGATATGAAGTCATGTGATTGTGTAGCCCGAGGAACGCTTCATCCTTCTTTCTCAGTTCTGGTGCACATTAGTAAAACTGCAGCTTTCTTGTATTTCTTCTTCACGTGCGATCCTCTGACCCTCCTGTCTGTCGTTAGGTGTTCGTGGATGGCAGTCAGAGCACAGTGGTCCTCCAGAGGCTCAACCCTGTCACACAGTACCTGGTCAGCGTCTACTCCGTGGTGGGAGAGGAGAGCAGCGAGCCCTTGGATGGAAAAGAGACCACACGTATGTCCTACCTCTTCCCTCTGGGCTTGTGTCAGCTGACCGAAGGAGAATGACTGACTAGAAATCCACAAAATGGGAATGCAAATTACTTTTAACTTAACTTTGTAAACAACACTGCATATGACACTAGTAAAAATGAGCTAAATTGGTCTGTGATGATGAACTGCAGATGTGACCGTATTTTATTGCACTTACTTAGAGGAGCACGCTCTTAAGTGGTTATCATTTAGAGTCTAACCCAAACAGAGCTTTCGCGCTATTAGGAAAGCCAGATAAATGGCTGCGAGAGAGCTACGGTTTGATTCGGAGCAGACTCTGGTGCTCTCACGAGCGAGCAGTTTCCCTTTGACTCAGCCACCGTCACGACATCTCTCTGGCACGGTTGCATAACACAGGCCTAATGCAACTCAGCAACTGTAATTCATGTGTGGTCTCCATTAACAAAAGGTTCAAAGGATATATAATCACATATACACACACCTTGTTTATGGAAACATATGTGGCTGCAAAAAGATGAAAGCACCAAATCTTGATTAGGTGCAAATTTAGAGGCAGTTTAAGAGATAACATTTGGTTTTAGGTCCAAATTTGACTTCTTTGGGTTTTTTTAAAGATTGTATTTATTGATTTTTTTCAAATTGTGCTCTCTAGAATATCATAGTGGAGATTGCACAGTGTCAATGCAAACTTTATGCAATCAAAGAATTCATTATAACTGTGGCTTTACGAATGAAATGGTTCAAACGGCAAAAGTATTTATTGTTTCCTGGTTTTCCAGTTCCCCTGAGTGCCGTGAGGAGGATGGATATCTACGATCGTCAGATCACCACCATGCGCGTGAGATGGGAAAGGGCACCGGGAGCCACAGGCTACATGCTGCTCTACAGCGCCATCAATGCAACGCAGCCCACAACCGAGCAGGAGGTAAGATCCGTTCTGGGAAACGAGGGGGCGTCCAGCCAATCAGCTGTGGACGTAACGGAAATGCACGAGGAAAACATTAGCACGTACACATGTGTTTATAGGTTCATAGCCGAAACGCGAATGCCTGGTCGCAGGCGCGAGCAGCAAACACGCAGTGACCAAAGACTTCAACCTGCTGTCAGCGTTTTTTGACCCGGTGCAGATGTCACACATTTAAATAACGTTTAACAAAGCCAGCAGTGTTTGCCTCGTCACTCAGCAGCAAGGCAACAGGGAAAATACAAAGAAGCATTGTTAGCCACAACGGGGTGGCTGAACCATGAGCTCACTCTGCCAAGGGAACATCATCATCTCTTCACGAGGTGTCAACCCCAGTGGGGCAAACCCAGATGCAGCAGATGTGCTTCAGCCGGAGTATTTCCCAGCCGTCGTCATCGAGGAGTCACCCTCATCTGCTTCCCCTCTCAACCTGTGTTGTTTGTTTGCTTTGGTCCGCTTCCAGATCAGAGTGGGCGGCGATACAACTGACGTCCAGCTGGTAAAGTTACTCCCCGACACGGCCTACACACTTTCCCTGTTTGCCCTCCATGGAGAATCAGCCAGCGAACCACTGACCAAGCAGGGAGTCACATGTTCGTAATGTTTTCAGTGTTTCAGCACAAATTCAGAGTCATTTTTGCTAAACTAACAAAACTTTCAACTCATGTTCAGTGCCCATGCCGCCCGCGGGAGACCTGAGGGTTCGGGACATTACCCACAGCACCATGACGCTTGACTGGGATGCTGCTCCCGGTCCCGTTCGCAAGTACCTCATCACCTATAAGCCCGAGAGTGGAGATGCAAAAGAAGTGAGTTTGCCTTTCCTTTCATGGTATTAGAGCCGCTGTTATGACAACTCTCTCCCTGCTATTGCAGAACGTCTTGTTGTTGTTAGATGTTCTCGTTATCACGTTGGCTTAGATCACACTGGAGATTGCAGCTGTTTGAGTGGACATCAGGGAGTTTCCTGGAGTCTGACAAAATATTATGAAACTATGAATGTGATTTTGGAAGGCTTACAGTCTGGTTATGGTACTTGGGCCCAGAGGAATAGTTTATGGTTGCATGTCTCCATGTGGGAGTTTGTTGGGCTTCTCTGCAAGAAGTGAAGGTGCTCCTTAAAGCTGAAGGTGGAAACACACTGGGCTGCAACGCAGACACACGGCGCCACTAACAACATCTTAACTTTTAGCTAACGAGTAAAAATAAAGTGCACAAAGTGTTTTGTGCGTTTGGTCAAATTAAGCTCCTTTTGTTGTTGTGTGTTTTGTTTCTTCCTACGGTTGTACGAGGTGCAGATTAGTGAGGTCGGCAGCCTTCCAGGAAACCTGCTCGGAGAATGAAGCGTTACGCTTTACCAAACGCGATATATTCTTTATTGATATTGTATAGTAATATTTAACAATTGTGTTTTATTGTTCTACAGCTGGAAGTGGGAGGACGTGTGACCAGCAGACAGTTGGATAACCTGATCTCTCAGACCGAGTACGCTTTAGCTGTTACTCCCGTCTACGACGAAGGTCCCGGACAGCCGATGCTGGGAGAGGCTATCACAGGTCAGAATCGTTGCGATGGCGCCGGTCCCGTTTGCTGCTTCTGACCCAGATGGAGATCTTAATTGCCTTTTCTTTCCTCTGCTCTGAAGATGTGGTTCCGGCACCAAAGAACCTGCGATTCTCAGAAGTTACGCATACCAGCTTTAGAGCTCACTGGGAGCATGGAGCCCCTGACGTGGCTCTGTACCGCATTGGCTGGGTTAAGAAGGGAGATACCAACATCCAATACGTAAGAGAAAAAACCAGATGTGCGGGATGTTTGTGTAGGAATAAATCATGCAGGTATTTCACGATGAGTCCCACTGTAGGCGTTTGGCGTTGCTTAGGAAAAGACCTCCGGTGGAGGCAGGGGGAACATCTAAAAAGCAGACTGTGGGTTTTACGTGGCTTATACTTGGTTTTTATTGGCTAAACTGTCTTTGTGGCTTCCTCATCAGGCCATCCTGAACAATGACGAGACGACCCACCTCCTGGAGAACTTGGAGCCGGACACGCCCTACGACGTGTCCGTCACCGCCATCTACCCGGATGAGTCGGAGAGCGAGGACCTGCTCGGCACTGAGAGGACATGTAAGATGCACACTCCTGCGGTTCACTGACGACGACTCAGTAATAATTCTAGTCAACACTGTATGCTGAAGTTATTTGTCACAGTATCTCTTCTTGCTGTCGCCTTCTGACCGAAGGCTAGACTGAGTCATTTTGCATTCTGGAAATATGCTGTATGAACTGTTCAATGGAGGGTTTGCCCATTATACCTTTCTATTTCTGCCTCTATAGTGCGCCGTCAAAATGGTTCCTCACGTAAGTGTGTTTGTAATAAACAAAAGTGACAAAAGCATGTTCTACTGTTGCAACCGGTCATCAGAACCGTTGTTCACTGGACAACTGTTATTTCATCATCAAGCAAGACCCTTAACCCATCCATCGCTCCAGCGGTGCTGATGCTGTCACAGCCCGGTTTTATTCTTCTGTGTTTGTCTGTCCCCGTCTGCGTTTGACCCGTTGTCCGTGCCGTCACCTCAAGGCTTCTTCATGTTCCTACTCGGTTACATGAAATGGCTGGATGGATTTCCACCGTGCATGCCTGGCAAAACAAGGATGCGAATCCCTGTTTTCAAAGCCCGTTCCATCAACCATCATCCGTTCATTCACCCATCCATCTGTTCATCGCACTCATCCATGCATTTGTCATTCATCATCCTCATCATCATCATCTATCCATTGTCCGTCAAGAGACGACGGCTTCAGAAAAGACCGAGAGCGATTGTCTTTTCTTTTTTAAAGCTGCAGTCCTTTCAACCACAAACAAAATGTAGCAAATTAACTGACATTTGAACTCAAATGAGCCAATCAAGAGGAAAAAAGTAGGAAAATCAACATAATCTCAAGGACTGTGTCTTTAAAAGATATTTCGGTGATATCAGAATGAAAATGTCTAACTGCTATTGGCTAATCTTTAACTGTAGTACATGTGCTTGCCTGTTGCGCTCTGCAGTGCCCATTCCACCTCCCACCAAACTGGTCGTGTACAATGAAACCACCACCACTCTGAACGCCATGTGGACGCCACCGGCCGCCCGTGTCCAGAACTACAAGATCTCTTATGTGCCCACGTCCGGAGGCAGGACTCAGACTGTAAGTCACACAACAGGCACAGGCGCAGTGGCTGAGGTTAGCGCCCGTGTGTGCAAAGCCACATTCGATCACCTGTAAAAAGGCTAACTGGTGTTTGTCAGCCTTTAGCAGCAGTGATAGGCTTTAAGATTTTAGCTAAAGTCTCCTTTCTTTTCATCTCCTTCCTCTCAGACTCGCGTTAATAATCCAGACAACTGTGGTTTATAGCTTATGGCTTTAACTCAGTCGGGGGATTTGTTTCTTCCGCCAAAGCGACTTTGCTTCCAAGAAATCTATACAGCTGTGCCACCAGTGTTCAATTATTTTAGTTTACTGCAAGTCAAATCTCATAATCTGCTGTTTGGATACAGCAGCATTAGTGTGGACAAAACCTTTCCTACTCCTTCCTCAATATTTCCCGACACTGATGGCTGTATCCCGCCGGTCGTGCGTTTTTGGCCGCCTCCCTGAATTTTCAGAAGTCTTTCTGGACGACAGCTGAATTTTTAGTTTCAATTTTCTGTCAGAGGTTTCTCGGAGCTTCCACGAGCAGGACTTAAAAAGAGAACCAGAAGCCCGAGGAAGAGCAAATATCTGCGCACGAGATTTCACGCTGACACGCAGCGAAACGTCAGCGAAAGCGTTTGATCGTTCACACTTTCTGCATATTTATGAGAATAAAAGAGCACAAACTTAAACGTCTGAAAGGTTTCAGATGTTTGCATTTGTGCGCGTAGAAGATGGAAATCACAGAGAGAGTCGGGTGTTGCATATCATGCTGCAGATCTAGTTTAGAATGCACTAGTCCTGCACACCGTCTTTGCTTCTCACCTTCTAACAGGGCGCCATCCAGAATTTATCATCTGAGGTGTCTAAGATTTGAAGTTTGTTTCCTTTGATTTAACTCATCAAACTGTTTGTATGTGAAGCTCGGATGGGCTTTCCTCTTTGGCCTTTTTAGTTCCTGGTGAAATGTAATCGTGCTGATTGCAGTCGCGGTGCCAAATAATCAAACTTCTGTTTCTATCGTTTTTGCCAGAACGCAATGACAAAACAAATCCAGCAAATGCAAACGGACGCACGCTCGCTTAGAATAAGCTCCTTATAGCAAAAGCCAACAGCTTTGTAGTAAATTCATCACGAGACGTCTGACTGTTTCAGCCATTAACGGACATATTTACCTTGGCCGCTGTACCGCATGCTAACCGTGTCCAAAATCACCCGGAGCATTCCTCCTGGAAGTTTTCAGGTAGAATTCTTTCCATCAGGTTATCAATCTGAGAAAACCCGCCGAGGATACTTTATTCCATCTAAAACAGAGGAAATACCTCCTCCTCAGGACATAGCAGAGCTGCAGAGAGCCGTTTTTAAAGCTACAGCGAGAGAGGCATATTTTATAGTCGTTAGATGCAGGACTTAATATTAGTAAATATTTTAAGGACTGAAAAGCCAAGTGAAATTTACTAAACTAGTGGACCGTTTTTCTTGTGTTGTTCCCTGATTAGACCCAGGTTGGAGGAAAGAAGACCACAGTCCTGCTGCCCAAGCTGACGCCCGACACCGAATACTCGATCAGCGTGGTGGCAGTCTACGCCAAAGGAACTAGCGGATCGCTGGATGGCATCGGAAAGACCAGTAAGCTGTGAACAAATATAAGCTCCACAAGTAATAACAGCCAAACCTCGGATAGATGAACACATAGTGTGGATACATCACACTCATGGAAAGTCTCTCAGTCTAAAAACGCTCACACATGGTGTTTAGCCTTGTTGCCTTGATGCTATATGTAACTGTATCATATCTTTGTGCTATCTCAGAGCCTTTGGGCGGTGTTAGGAACCTGCGGGTAACTGACCCCAGTACCAGCACCCTGAACATCCAGTGGGAGCCTGCTGAGGGTAGCGTCCGTCAGTACAGGATCTATTACGTGCCTGCAGCTGGAGGAGTGGAAGATTCGGTAAGACGACATTTCTTCCTGCCAAGCATACAAATCGATAGCCACCTGCAGCGGAACGACCCCTGACATGATGTTGTGCTCCTGCACAGGTGCAAGTATCAGGCAGTACCTACAGTACAGTCCTGAGGAACCTGGATTCTGATACCGTGTACACTGTGACTGTGGTGCCTGTATACGCCGCTGGAGAAGGACAGCGCGTGTCTGAGAACGGCAAAACACGTAAGCACCGCACGCACGCACGCAACCCCTGCTGTAGGTAACGAGAGCAAACGCAGCGACCGGGGACCCCCGTCTCCAAGACCAAGACGAAAACCTGTGAATGAGATGCCGTGAAGCGGCGGTGCGATTTACTTTCCAGTGTCAGGAATCAATTCTCCAGAATGAACCGAGTGGCCTCGGCTGCTGGCCTGCCGTGTCAGAAAACCTTCATAAGGCAGCCAGTTATAACTGATTTGTTTCAAATATATCATCCAAGTCCTCTGAAAATCTGTAATCCAGCCAGCTCAAATTCCATCTCCTTCTCCAGAAGCGAATAAATACTTGAATAAGTATGAACCGGGGTACCCACAATCACCCGACAGCAAAAAACCCAACCTCCATCGGGGAGAGCGCTCGGCTGTAAACCTTACCTGCAAATTGGTACTTAAAGCATAAATTAAATGACAGCGTTGAGCTCAGTCGGCTCAGTTTGAATGAACAACATCGGTTTTCCAGTTTCTCCCACAGCTGAACCACCGAACTCTGCTGGGAATTAGTCAGCATTTTGTGGGGTGATTACGCAGGAAGGAATTCCTCTGGCCTGGCAGCTCTATAATAGTGTCTCCTCTTTCTTTACTGTAATATTGTCCATTTATAGGTTGACGTGAAGGCTAGCGGTCAGGGTAATGGAGGGGCTGGGGTACAGGGGGGAGGGACTGAGTGTTTGGCTCCTCTGTGGGAAAAAGAAACAGGAGGGTTTGAGATGAATAGAGAGCATTATATGAATAATTGCTCTCAGCCTGCTTTGCTGGGGTCACGCTCCGTGCCAGCCACTGTTGCCCCCATTTTCCCTTCTGTAGCAGCAGCTCATCGTGTTCAGCGGCGTTTCAGCGGACAAGTCAAAGCTCACGCTGCCCGCGTACATACATTCACCCACACTAACGCCCCCGACTTGAATCGGCTCTCGTCCGATTTGACCGTTTGAGCAGACGTAGCTGCTCAGCGAGCATTCGCAGCATCTTAAAAGTAACAAGCGTTGGTCTGCGAAACATTTAAAGCACGGAAGCTTGCTTACTGTTTTTTCTCCTGCGTTTATGGGGTAGTAATTAAGAGCAGCAGAAAACCTCCAAACATCTGCTTCGGTTTTTTAGAAGTCTAGCTTCACACAGCGCTGCACAGAGGCCTTTCTGTATCCTTTCCACTAACCTCCGGGGCACTGACAGGAAGTGCCCTGTTGATAGCTGCATTGTTAAGTAACATCCTAAACTTGTTGGCTGCTGGGGAGTTTTACTGGAGCGTTCTCATGTTGTCCTGTTTTGGCTACACAAAGCGAGGCAAAGGGAGGATGACAGTATAGCTGGGAGATTCCCAGAGGTGTTATCTAGATACTCGTAAATATTCCAGATGAAAAGTTTCAACGATACTGGAACACCGGTTCACTCTTATGGGTGTTGTTTAATTGTTGGTTTTATGCTTAATTTATTGGCACTCCCCTTTTCCACACATTTCTCTTCTCTCTGTTCAGTTTTAAAGTTGTCAGCCTTTCCTTTCTGTCCGTCCTCCTTCTCTTGTCCCTCTTGTATTACTCTCCCCGATCGCCGTCCTGACGCTTCGACTCCTTCTTACCGAACAACGTTCCTGTCTCTGCAGTGGAGCGCAGCCCCGTCAGAAACATCCAGGTTTACAACCCCACCACCAACACTTTGAACGTTCGCTGGGAAGCTGCCACAGGTCCAGTCCAGCAGTACCGGGTGGTCTACTCTCCTATGAACGGTGCCAGGCCCGCTGAATCGGTGAGTTTCCAACTGCTGTGTGGGAGGGGCTGATGTATAAACTAGATTATTAGATTATACAAGCGAAAACCATTTATTTCTAATGTTTTCAGTCATACAGAATACACACAGATATGGAGGGATCGGGAAGTGGGAGCATTTGCAGTTTGGCGTGCAATTACTTTTAAAAAGCCCTCGGCGTGCTCACCAAGCGCATTAGTGCGAGCGTGTTTGCACATGTGCGCTTTCTGCCGTTCGGATTGTTTTCTGTAAATAACCGCTCGAGTTTCAAACACGTTCATCAAAGCAGAGATTCTTTAACTGCTCTTCCCGCTCTCTCCGTGATGCGTGCCATCTGGCATCACAGCGCCCACATCTTCATATGTTAAAGATTTCTGGGGTAGCTCAAAGAATCCATAAAAGCTTTTAAAGCGTCTCTTTGCATCGGCTTTCTTCAACATCCACGCCAGATGGACCGCGCCACTAGTTTCTTCACTGGGTCGCTAACGACGGGGTCTTTAAGAAAGCGGTCTCATTGATAAAGACGTGCGCTCGGCTTTCTTTTTGTCCCCCTGCTGGTCAGCACGTCCGTGACAGGATCGTGCCCTTTGCGTGGCCAGAGCTAGTTATGTGTGTCAGTGGCGATGTGGCCCGTTTCAGCCAGCGCCACCAAATCCAACGCCGGCCGGAGATTTGCAGCATAGCGTCGTTGGCTGATGAGTCCTGAGCGCATTGGTAAACATTTGAGCTAGAAACACTGCGGCACGATTCAGACACCCACAAACCTCCACCAGGTCAGAGCGCGATCAGCTGTCCCCTCCATGTGTCACACAGCGGTGCTGGCTGTCACCCGCCTACCTCTATTACATCTCTGAACATCAAAGGACCGCTTGGCTCTTCCTTTCACTGCTGCTGACAACAAGGGGCCGTTCAGTAACAGGCAGGTGTCAGTGTAGAATCCAAGCAGCTGCCAGACGAGAGGGGAAGCGTCTGCGTGAATGTTGGATTTGGCCCTTTGATGCACGCTCACATATTTCGTGTCTCTGCACAGATTGTGGTACCAGGGACAACCACCACAGCCTTCCTGCAGCAGCTGCTTCCAAACACTGATTACAATGTTGGAGTTGTTGCTCTGTACAGCGATGGCGAGGGACCTGCTATCAGCGATGCAGGAAAGACATGTAAGGACCCGGGCTGGCGTGTTTGA
>VUQR01000287.1:0-22979 GCA_015108515.1 Hemichromis elongatus | reverse complement strand
CAGCAGATGTTTTCAACAAAAATGCAAAAACACGTTCGTCTTCCTGTTTCTGTGCTCAGTGCCCCGAAGTGCCCCGAGGAACTTGCGCGTATACGACCCCACCACCACTACCCTCTCTGTCACCTGGGACCACGCAGATGGTCCTGTCACGCAATACCACATCACCTACTCCCAGATCACAGGAGACCCGATCGAGGAATACGTGAGCATATTTAAAATTCTATGTTTTTGTAGCCGTAAATAATGAAGGCACTTGTTTATGCATCCGCGTCTTCATGTGATGTGTCTTATGGCGTCTAGACTACAGTGCCAGGAAACAGAAACAGCGCGATCCTGCAGAACCTGGACCCAGACACGCCGTATAACATCAAAGTGACCGCCATCTATGCTGATGGCCCAGGAGGAGAGGTGGATGGCGACGGACGCACAGGTACGAGCTGCTCCATCCGTGCGTCGTTGTGTGCGTCTGTTTCAGCGCCAGCGGCGAGCAGAAAAGCAGAACGGACTGATTCACTAATCAGGTTCCTGAAGAACTGAACGTTATACCAAAAAAGTGGAATAAGGGATATTGTTGACTTTTAAAGAATGCCAAAAGCACAAAATGCCTTTGGCAGACAATTATGAGCTGCCTGCTCTGCAGTGAAGGAGATCTTATCCTCGGAGTGCTGGCCGGAGTCCCGCCTTACTTTACTTCTCAAACAAAAGAAAGACTATTGTGTATCGTAATGCGGCTGCGCTCCTTCGGGCACATTATCGTTATTATTTTTTTTTACTTTCTTTCATGTGCTGCAGTTTATCATCCTGCTAATCACACCCTGGCATGTTTCACTCATGTTATTATGAGCAGTAAAATGACCCTGCTGCTGATGGATCACCAAACCTCAGATCCCGTTCATCCCATTACGCTGAGCCTTATCCTGTGTTGACTGCGCCGCTCTGTCTTTGCTTCCTGCAGTGGGAATGCTGGGGCCCAGGAATCTCCGTGTTTCTGATGAGTGGTACACCCGCTTCAGGGTGGCCTGGGACCCCGCCCCCTCCAGGGTTAATGGATACAAGCTCATCTACCAACCTGAGGGTACGGACATGTTTTCACATGGATTGGATCGTGTACACAAAAGGCTAACTAACCTTGATGTTGCTTTTCAGGCTCTGATGAGTCCATGGAGGTGTCTGTTGGAGATGTAACCTCCTACCAGCTTCATAACCTGAAACCTGGAACCACCTATGACCTGAAGGTGTTGGCACAGTACAACACGGGCGACAGTGCACCATTGGTCGGTCAAGGCACCACCTGTAAGTTGAATATGGCGTTAGCTGATGGTCGATATTTGGATGGGATGGATCTGTGATGAGCTGTGTTTGCGTCTCTTTAGTGTATCTGAACGTGACAGACTTGAACACCTACAACGTTGGCTATGACTCCTTTTGCCTCCGATGGGCCCCTCACAGAGCAGCCACCTCCTACAGACTCAAAGTCAATCCTTTTGATCGTGAGTTCACTTTACCCAGTTACACGTCTAACGACCTCGAATCGACGTTAACGCTGCTAAGCCGCTGTGGTCTTTCCTCTCGTTTAGCCTCCAGGAGCGGGGCTCAGGAGATCACCGTCAGAGGCTCAGAGAACAGTTACTGCTTCGACGGCTTAACCCCGGACACTCTTTACAACGCCACCGTGTACACCCAAACGCCCAACCTCGAGGGACCTGGAGTCAGCGTCAAAGAGAGGACATGTAAGGAAAAGGCTGCTGCTGGAACTTCCTGTTTCTTTGATGTTACAAAGATATCGTTTCACCGGCTGTGATGAATTTTCCTTACATGCGATTCTTTCTTACGTTGCAGTGGTTAAACCCACCCCAGTGCCAACGAAGGCTCCCACACCTCCTGCCCCAGCAACCGTCCCACCTGCGTTAGATGGTGAGGATAGCTTTAACGAATGTGTTTATTCACTGTCCAGCACGATTGGCCTCTAACGCCGCTTTACCTGCATCCCAGTGTGCAAAGGTGCCAAGGCTGACCTGGTCTTCCTGATCGATGGTTCCTGGAGTATCGGAGACGACAGCTTCAATAAAGTCCTCCAGTTTGTTACCAGCATGACTGCAGCCTTCGATGTCATCAGCCCCAGAGGCATGCAGGTCAGCAGATGTTTCGGTGGCTGCTTGAAAAATATATATTTGAAGATATTTGTATTCACCGCCATCGCCATCCTCTTCCTTTTGTTCTCGGCGCACAGGTTTCGTTTGTGCAGTACAGCGATGACGCCAAGACCGAGTTCAAACTGAACACCTACCACGACAAAGGCATCGTGATATCGGCTCTGCAGGGCGTCCGCTACAGAGGAGGCAACACCAAGACAGGTGCACCTCTGGGACCTCAGCTGCAAACTTCATGTTCTGACTGTAGTGAACTTTTGAGGTTCGATGTTCTTCTTCTCCCGTTTTCTCCTTCATCCAGGCATTGCTCTGAAGCACGTCTACGAGAAGGTGTTCACCTCAGACAGCGGCATGAGGAGGAACGTCCCGAAGGTGCTGGTGGTCGTCACGGACGGGCGCTCCCAGGATGACGTCAAGAAGAGTGCAGAAAAGCTGCAGCATTCTGGTACGTGTGGCGATGGGTGTGTTTGTACTACAGAGGCCGTAACGGAGAGGAAGCGTTTGCTCCTGAACGTGGTGTGTTTTTGTTGGAGACGTAACAATGGTCTTTGTTTATTGTTGTGTGTTTGTGCGTCGCACCGGCAGGCTACAGCGTGTTTGTGGTCGGAGTGGCCGACGTGAGTATGAGCGAGCTGAGAAATATCGGCAGCAAGCCCAGCGAGAGGCACGTGTTTGTGGTGGACGACTATGACGCTTTCTCCAAAATCCAGGACAACCTGATCACCTTCATTTGTGAAACAGCCACTTCCAGTAAGATTACTGTATCATTAAACAACAACTAAAGTTTCGTTTTACTCGCAGACAAAAACATTATTCAAGGGGTTGATTAGTAAATTGCAGCGTTAAGGAGAAACTCTCCCTTTGTCATGCGCTTCTACTGATCCATTGCCAGGGGAAATATATAAATCACAGTAATCTGTTTTTCCAACTCTTCGTTGTGTCTCAGCTTGCCCTCTGATCTACATCAATGGCTTCACCACGCCTGGTAAGCATACAACATCACCGTGCACTGTACACAGTAGATAATCCCTGCAGAGTTTGTTGACATTGCTGAATGCCGTTATGTCGTACGCTGTGAGGTTTGTCTCGCTGTTCTTGCCTTCCAGGCTTCAGGATGCTCGAGGCGTTCAATATCACGGACCGGACATTCGCTGCCATGAACGGTGTGTCCATGGAACCGGGCTCCTTTAACAGCTTCATCGCCTACAGGCTGCACAAAGATTCCTTCCTGAACCAGCCCACCAAGTAAGAGCTGAGGTTCAACTGTATTCATGTAAAAACAGAGGGTGTGAATAATCCCAGGTTACTGGCCTTATCGCCCGCACACTTTGTAATAAAGATCAGTAGTGTCTGTAGTCACAGAGCTCTCCCCGATGCTCAGGCCTGTTTATTGCTGCAGCTTGTTGAATATGAGGTGTTAGCAGGATGTAGGATTAAAAAGCCCCAGGACGCCCACCCTCCCACCTTTTTCTTGCAAAGAGGAAAACAAATCTCCGCCGAGTCAAGTGCTTTGTCTCCTCGCTGGGTACCATTAAGGTGGTGTCAAACACTTGCACAACAGCTGCAGTGTCCAGAACTCTTCGGGATGTTTTCTTAATATGTTTATAATGATGCAAATTTAGTGTGCGTGAGTGCAGCATTTGTCTCAATGCACACGAGTGGAAACACTTTTAATGTGAAAGAGGACAGAAAATGCTTTCAATATGTGCACAATTTAATCAAGGCAACGGGAAAAAAACACGTGTCACCCACTAGACGCTGTATCAGCGCATATCATTTATTATTCTGCTACTGGAACAAGCGCACAGCTCTGACTCGCGTCTAATCAAAGGGTGCGTTGTTCACATTCACAGGGAGATCCATCCGGACGGTCTTCCCCCGTCCTACACCATCATCCTGCTCTTCCGCCTCTTGCCCGACACACCCTCTGAACCTTTTGATATCTGGCAGATTGCAGACAAAAACAACAACCCTGAAGTCGGGGTCACCGTCAACCGTAAGTCTCTCCTCGTGAATATTCTTACCCTGAGCTGCACACTTCCTTTTCCTTTTACCTTTGTATTTATTTTCTATACATCACTAAAGGTGCTAGATATAGTGGCAATAGTTGGGAAGCTTCAGGACGTACTGCCCGAAACACATCAGCGCACTCTGAATTGGACTTTTTTGTTGTGTCACAGGGAGCGTTAACTCTTAAAGCAGCATCTTTTTCGAACCGTGTGCATGCACATAATCACAGGAATGGTCCTAATCCCTCCGAGCCTTCCCTTTGTCCTTCCCTTTATGCTGCTCTCTCTGCGAGCATGTGTTCTCTATAGTCTGTGCTTTGCGTGCCACTGCGTTGTAACGCACTGTCAGGGATTCATCAAAGGCTCTCCTCTTTTCAGCTTCCAGCAAAACAGTCACGTTCTACAACAAGGACACCCGAGGAGAGATCCAGAGAGCCACGTTTAACGAGCAGCAAGTGAGGCAGGTTTTCCACGGCAGCTTCCACAAGGTAAACACCGGGCGTGATTCTTAAAGAGAGAGAGAGGAGCACCGCCCGCACCGCAAAGTGACATTTGGGCTTTAGAGTGTCTTTTGTTTGTGAGTCGAGCGCTGCGTCTCCTTTGTGAAGGCTATTGTGCTTTCAGCCTTTTCACTCCTTTCACGTGTGTGTTTCTACATCCTTTCACTCGACTTCTATGCCTCCTTTCTTTTGGCTGAATTACCTTTTAATGTGATGATGTGACAAAACAGCGAGGCTCATGCAGCCGTATCGGGTTACCTGTCAAAAGTTTCCTGCCATCAATCTTAGCGCGTCAACCTGCTGTCAGAGTGGCCCCTTTCCATATACATATATATATTCTTTAATTTAAGTCACAGCCAGCGAATGTGACAAATGGGCTGTGGATGCTATAAATAAGTTTGGCTGCAGACTGTTAGAGTGAATCATGGCGGTCTGACCACATCAAGACTCTAAGCTTTCCTGGTAGTTGTTAGATGGATTCCAAACCAATCTGCTCCTTGCTGTATCAATTTCTATGTGGGTTCAGTTGACTTGGCTGCATATTTTTTTTTCACAAACAACACCAAACATCTTCATTTAATTCGTATTATGCTTACAGAAGACATTCCTGCAGGTGCAATGGAGATATTTAGATTTTGGAAGCCGTGCCATACAAAAAGCATCTTTCACTCGACTGCTAAGTGTTTTCAAACTAGAAGCTGAAGTTTCAGGCTGACTCTCTCCAGGCTAAGTTAACGCTAAAGATGTAAAAATGAGTAGTCGCTGTGATGAATCGACTGAAACTTGTTTGTACACTCGGTGGAAACTTGGACTGGAACGTGTTCTTTTCTTATTGTGAAAGCAAGGAAACAGGTTATTGGCTGAACGCTGCAAGGACAGCAAGCGTTGGATTTAAGGCTCCAGGATCCAGATGTTTGCAGCTGTCTTGATGAAACATTTTCTTTATTTTGAAACTGATCCGTGCCATCATCTGCTCCGGATTTCATGTGAGAACTCCTGTAGCGGGCGCCTATTTAAAGATTCGCGAAACATCATCTGCTCTTCAAACAGTCGGCCAGAACCTCTCATCTCACACAGAACATCAACAACAGCGGCGATATTGTTTTGCAGACTGTTTCTCTGCCTGCGTCGGTTTAACCACTGTATTAGGAACACATGCCGGGCTTACAACTGTGATGAACACCATTTGTATAGTACGCTTTTCCTCGGGGCTACAGCACGAGGTAAATAGAGACACGGACTGTCTTTGTGGCCAGTGCAAAGCATCAGCGACTACAAAACATCTCCTTTGGCACAGTAATGGGTGCAGAACAATGACAGACGGTATATTTGACAAACCTGGAGAGATTTACGATGCTAAATTGATCACTGGTGGCAAAGCGGCTGGTTTCGGTGTACTCCAAGTCACAGCCAATTGCATTTGCTTTATCTAGACAGCGTCCTCCATATTTAGCACACTTATCCCTTTATTCTAAGGTCATAGGAATAAACAACCCTCTTCAACGTTTTCATCTTATCTGACATCAAAGTTTGCCACCACACTTCCTGACATTAAAGCGTTCAGCGTGATGTACTGGCCCACAGATCAGAGCCTGCAGTAAGTGCCTTTTTAGTTTGAGCGTTTAGCATCTACACAGCTAATTGCAGGGTGACTTCATGAACGAATGCGACCCTGGAAAATGTTGGGTCAGGACTGGATTGTAATTGCATCACTGCCGATCGAGCCTTCGATGCCTGTGACTGCGCGCCTCTGTGTGCTCTCTCGGACTGAGCGAGCGCTGGGTTCAGTTTGCGGCGCAATAGTTACTGTTGCATGAGCTGGCGAGTCGGCAGCGGTCTACCTAGCTGCTTATTTGCTGGTCTGCTGAGTAAATGCCGCTGCTGACTGCTGCGGTGGAGTGTGTTTGCATGTTGTCAGTGGTTTTCCAACACTCTGCGGCTATGACAGACTGACCTCAGCATGTGTGTGCGCATGCTAAACCAGAGTGACCACTGATGTGACTCGTCACAAATGCTAGTTGGGGTTTTTGTGTGTGTGTGTGCGTGTGTGCAGAAAAGCGAAAGGCAGTGAGATCTGAAATTTAAAGCGAGCCGAAAACAGATTTAGTGAAGACTTCCTTTCTAACCTGGCTTCCATTGGGATGGCTGTAGCTCAGCAGGTAGTCACAGCCACCTTCTGCTAACCGGAGCTGGATCAACCTCAGTGTGCGTGCCAGTCTCCATGCCTTCAGCTGAGTCTGGATGTGTAGAGGAAAGTTAGATAGAAGCACTTTGAATGAGAAACGTTGCATAAATCACTTTGAGTCTTTAAGTAGTGTAGGAAAGAATCAGTCCATTTACCATAACCACTGTATAATTTTTTAAAGTAGTTAATCAGTTCTATACTAATAATGATGCCTTCACAGACTAGCAAAAGAAATCAACCTGGACGATGACATTTAGAATAACGAATGATGAACATGTGACCTTTCTCGATCCTGAAGGAATCTTCTATTCTTATTAACTGTATGTGTTAGAATCAGGTTTACTCACAGAGGGCTTCTAGAGTGTTTCCTTTTTCCTTCAGGCTAGTTAATAAAGAGTAACCCAAGCTGGGGAGGTCGTGGTCAACGGTTACTTAAACATGTGGGATCTCTCTCGGAGATGACTTTAGCAGATGCTAGCCACTCACTAACCCCGCTGGGGAATCCCCGCCCCTCGCCACATTTGAATGATGGGAACTGTGCTGGTAACCAAAGATATTTTCCATATGTCGTTATGACCAGTCGCATGTTCCGCGGTACAGTTGTTGCAGTTAGTGGATGCACATTTTAGTGTGTGCATACACTGATAAAGCTCCATGATTCTGGCTCTTAGCTGTTTGCTAAATTGTTTATAATCTTCATTTCTAACAAAAAAATGTATCAAAGCTAAAGATAATTCAAGCTTTGTTGAATTTTTTTCATAGAGATGACTTACACCTGCTTATTAACAGAGCTATGAGTCCTTCGAGGTTCAGGATTGGATAAAAAAAATATGGAGGAAGAGTGAGGCCGGAGCCAAGAGCAACAGAATGTGATGTGATATAAATCTTGGATGTCATGTGCATTGGAGCGGCGACGGTGTCGGCTTCAAATCTCACCATATGTGCTGTGATGGTGGAGTGTTGACACAGCGGCGCGCAGTGAAACCCTCCGCGTTAACAATTGATGAATGAAAGTTGTTCGTCTGTCAACGCTTTGCTGCGTTTGGACGAGATCATTTAACAGCAACCATCAGCTGAGGGAGCGGTGCTCATTATTTATCCTGGAGCCTCAATTTCCAGTGACACTGATTTTTTTTTTTTAACTGTGTTTACTTATTGGTCAGTGAGGTAATGTGTATACAATGAAATATAGCATCGCAGTTTACCATCCAACCGTGTTTTGGTAAGCCCTCAGGAGCATCGTGGCATATTACATCCAGGCCGGGACCTGGAGATAAACAGCACCCCTCTCTCTTTGTGGTCTCACCAGATAGTTTGTTCTGTTTCCAAGGAAGTAAACTATAATTTTAAGATTGATTGCCAAGAACTATGGCCTAGTCTGTGGTTGGTATAGCTTTGTAGAAAGACTTGGTAGCTCGCGTTTCCTGACATAAAGAAAGCTTGTCTGACTGTTAGGCAGAGGAAAATTTGCAACTGTGAAGGAAACTATGGAAAGTGTAGGACTTTTGATGGCACACCGCAAAAGATATTATTTCAAGATGTGGAGCTGGGTCCTCTGAAAAGGAAACTTCAGAAACTGGCGCTTTGTCACTCTGTGCTATTATACAATCACCGACTAGCACTTTAATACCGCATGGAAATGCCAGTGTTGTATATTCCCTTTTTATGGTCCATTCATCTGTGGAGGCATCAAACAGAGGCTCAAAGACTAAACATTTCTAAACCTAGTCTTATGGTTTCACTTTCTCAAAAAAAAAAGATTCGTATTTAAAGGGCTGCCATGTCCCTCCAAACAGACGTAAATGCCAAACCAGCTTTTCAGAAGCGCCAATGTTCTTAGAAATAATTGCCAAATAATCGCGTTGCAACCAATTTGGCAGCTGAGGAGACAAAGATGTTAATAGCGCCGTCTCTTCATCCCGTCCCTCCTGCAGCTCCACATCACCATCTCTCCAGAGAAAGTCAAGCTCAACATCGACTGCCAAGAGGTGGCAGAGAAGCCCATCAAAGAGGCCAACAACATCACGCTGGATGGCTATGAAGTGCTCGGCAAGATGTCCAAGTCTGGAGGTGGAAGGAGGCAGTCTGCTACAGTAAGTAAAAAAAAAAAAAACCCGAGCTGAGACTCATTAAAGCTGCAAAGGCTTGGAAAAACACTTTTTGGAAGATCATCTCTTAACTTTCCAAAGAAAGAACGTCCAAAACTTCTTGTCCATAGATGCCCAATTAACTCGTAGCTGCTCCCACCGAAGGCGTCTGTCTTTCCTGTATCTCAGAGGATCCCATTGTTGTCCGTGTTTAGCAGCCAATTGTTAACACCCTTCTTCTTCTTCTTCTTCTTCTTCTTCTGTTGTGTAGTTCCAGCTCCAGATGTTCGATATCGTGTGCAGTTTGAGCTGGATCAGCCGCGACAGATGCTGCGACCTTCCCGCAACAGTAAGAACGAGTGTCGTAAACAAGCCAGAGGACCATTTACATGCATGCGCGCTACTCGGATATTCTGCCACATTTGCTTCCCATGTTCTCACTGACGCCTTTAATCTTTGCCGTGAGCTGTTTGTAATAAATTTTCAGAGGTCCACGGTGACTGTATACACTATCCTGGGTTTACAGCCCAAAGTATACCTTTGCTGGTATGTGGTCATTAAGCAAAACGCTATACTGCTGTTTGGAAAGAACGGGCCTCAGCTGGCCTGAATAGAACCTTGTGTCCTGTGTAATTGTGCTAATCGCACTACTGCCATCATGACCTCCCGACTGCATGAAAACAAACGCTCCTTTAGATCACCAAGCACTCACTAAATCACATTTACTCTGATACAGTATGGTAAATACCGGATGCGTGCACATTTAGGCAATTACAAGTAATTCTGGTATAATTTGCATCAGATATTAATACATCATGTCAATGATTGCAGTCTAATATAACACATCGCATCGACGAATCATTTCCACATATGTGCGTTCCGCCAGTTTGTCGGGATACTGTTGTATAAGTGTGTAAATGCATGCTGCAGATCGCAAAGACAAGCCTTCAGTTGTCAGTCGGTGTGAAACATCCAATAATAATGTTTGTTTCTGTGCAACTTTGTTCCTTTTCAGAGAGATGAGGCCAAGTGTCCGTCCCTGCCTCACTCGTGCACGTGCACGCAGGACAGCATCGGCCCCCAGGGACCTCCCGGACCTTCGGTACAGAAACCCCCTCCATCATTCCTTAATCTGTCTTCGCTTCCTCCTCCTCTGTGCGCCTCCACCTGATAAAGCAGTTTTCTCAGATATTTCAGAGATGATGATGATAAAGCCAGACAGTTCTCTGTTACAGTGACCATACAGCTTGGCGTTTGAACTCGAACACACTGAGGATGTCTTTGCATAAGCAGCGTTTTTGTTTCATCTCTGGAAAGAGCATTTGAGGATGAGACCAGTGGCACTTGCAAAATTATAAATTAAAAAAAAAAAAGCGGGCTTGGGGAAAAGTGTCAAAAGATAAATGCCTGTCGGAAAAACAGTCTTGAGGAGAGGTCTGGAACATGTGGGCTCGGTAACCTCACTAAGCCCCTGTGAGGATTTCGCCTGGCTTTGGGGCTTTAGGGTTTTGGAATCTGCTCCTGTTGTTACACTCACTCGGATTTCTGGCTCCTCACTTTTCCAGGGAAGCCCGGGCACCAAAGGACCTCGAGGAGACAGAGGAGACACTGGCAAGCCTGTAAGTTAAACTCGACATCGCTTTAAGCTGTAAACTGAATAGGTTTTTTTTTTTTCAGGCTTTTATTTTACGAGTCTCCTAAAGTGAAGTTAGATATGTGATAAATATGCTTCGCTATGCCATGGTAGTTTGCAAGCTATTGCAAATTGCACACATCTGAAATCAGTTATCGACTGTATATTTTTCCACGGCTACAGTTAGAGGGGGCCTATGTGAAGTATCCTAAAGGCTCGTTTCCCGAGGCTGTTAGCGATCATTGTCTCTCTGTGCAGTTAAAGGTTTGCTTTAGGTTGCCAGAGGCTGTGTAACATGTTGTCGTATGTTTGGGTCAATGCTTTAGGGTGTAATGGGTCCACGTGGTGAGCAAGGACTTCCAGGTCCAATGGGACCACCGGGTCCACAAGGCCCCAACGGACTCTCTCTGCCTGGAGAACCCGTAAGTTCATCCACACTCCGAAGACGTACTCTGAGTAGACGTTATATTAAAAATGTATGTTTCCACGCTATCGCTGCGTTTTCTTTAAATTACTGTTCACATGTGCCGATAAGTGAAAGTCGATGTTGGATTTATAGCTAATGTCAAAGCACGTTACACTCTCGCTAACCCGACGGCTCGCTTATGACTGTTTTTTACCTGCTGATGTTCTTGTGAAAACACAAAATCAATCACAATCAAAGGTTCACAGGAAGAAAACAAGCCCAAAAGACTAAAACAAGCTCGTCTTTTCTCCTCCTCCATGTTCAGGGGCGCCCGGGACCAAAGGGAGATGCTGGAGATCCAGGCCTGCCCGGTCTCCAAGTACGTACTTCTCTTTATTTTGCGGTTTGTGAGCAGGAAACGGGAGACTATCCACAGAGAGTGCTGTTGCTACTGGAGCCTGGATTTAGTCCATATGGCTGGATTGAAACCACACTCAGAGTGGGAGGTTTACCGTGCCATCCTCAGGGAGTCCCACACTCTCAGATCAGCCCACTGATTGACAAACGGTAGAAGGCCGCTGATGCAGTTAAACTATTATGAAGTGCAGACTCGTGTTACCAAAGGGGAAATGGGGAATGGAACATGTTCGTCTCCAGCCTTGTAACTGAAGACGATTGGGACGCGGTAAAGACTTCGTCTGTCTGACGATTGAGCATCTTTGACTTATGGCAGAAGACATCCTGCTGAGCTCGTGGATGAAAATGGAGGTCAAGTAAAAGCATCATTTTGGGAGGTTGTACTGGTCTTTGACTGTCAGAAGCAGATCTGAAGTTGGGCTAAATCCATTTTATATAACAGTTGGGAATTTTCTGGTAAATTTGAGTGGCTTGGTATTGCGTAGCCATCATCGCTTCACGCGTCCGGCTGAGCTCACCCAGCCCACGCCCACCGTTCAGTTGGAGAGAACCTCACTATTGACCCTTCTGGTCCTTGAATAAGCAAATTCAGACATGAGAGAAAGTCCCAGAGCTTGTTGGCAGCATTGTGATTGTTGCTTACATAATCCAGCTTATTATAACAGCCTATGTACATTTCTACAAGACATCGTACGTCAAGAGACAAGAGAGAGGTTTTCCTACCAAGTTGATATATTATTTTTGGCCCGACACTGAGGAAAATGCGGGATTTTTCTGTTAATTTTAGGTCAGCGGGGGCACCAGGGAGCTCTATAAACGTCCTGTTCTTGATCATTCGCATTTGATGAAGTGTGTCTGCCTCTTTCCCAGGGTCCTCCTGGACAACGCGGTCCTCTGGGCCCCGTTGGACCGAGCGGCGCGCGGGTAAGATCCATCTTCGGGCATGCGTTGTATTCACACTGTGTTCAAAGCCTAGAAACGGATCCAGCACTTACTTAAACACATGTTTTACATGTGATCAGACACTTATACTACGGCCTCATGTCCGAGGTTGCCTGCATGTTCTCACTTGCGTCAGCCAGAACCATTGAGCCACTGCTTATAGGCCTAATGTAAAAACACACAGGCTGATGTATTGCAGGGATCTGGTCTCCAGTGTGTTGTTACCCATGTGTGATCGTATGTTGTTTCTGCTTAGGGGCCACCAGGAAAGGAGGGAGCATCTGGACCCAGAGGCCCACCAGGACCCATGGTGAGTGTAGAATTGTTTGTGTTGAAAGGAGCCAAATAAATATTCTGCGGAGTGTGCTTTATTTCCTGATATATCTGCAACAATTACTCCTCTGGCTCCACGGTCGCACAATACCGGAACGGCACACGAAAAGCAGGCCGTAGTCTGAAGCTTCCTCCGCTGTTACGAGGCTCGTGCGTGCCTCTCATTTCCTTTTTCTGTGGTCTAAGGAGGTCTGAATCCACTTAATCCAGCCGTCATGCCATCCAGTATAGAACGCACATGTACTATACCATCCCGAGTGCTCCGAGCGCCATTAGCGAGCCCGTTAGTGTGTGTGTCTGTG
Organism: Hemichromis elongatus; assembly: GCA_015108515.1. Lineage (NCBI taxonomy): Eukaryota > Metazoa > Chordata > Actinopteri > Cichliformes > Cichlidae > Hemichromis > Hemichromis elongatus. The sequence goes on along the minus strand of VUQR01000287.1, from coordinate 10,015 downwards.
CACACGCTGCTGTGCGTGTGCGTGTTTCCATCTGTTCTTGGCAGCTTGTGCCACGTGGCCCGTCCTCCATACCTGAAGCTTGTTATGCAACGTTCAACAGGGAGCAGAAGTTAAACGTTACGATTACGTTTACTGTGCAGTAATTTAAACGCCACTTTTCTCTGAAAATTCTCCCTTTTTTTTTTTTCAGGGAAATCCTGGAAATCCAGGTGTTCCAGGAATAACAGGAAAGCCAGGAAAGCCAGGAGATCCAGGAAGTCCAGTATGTACTGAATAATGTGCCACAGCTATAGGGGTCTAATACTCAGGTTTGGGAAGGTGGAGGACGTGGTGCGCTTGTTCTCATGTTGTTCCTCTCATCAACAGGGACCTGTTGGCCTCAAAGGAGAGAAAGGAGAGAGGGTGCGTCGTCTTCTGATCACTGTTTTAGAAAAGCTTTAGAAAACAATCACCTCATGAATATGTCTTGGTTTTTTTCAGGGCGATTTTGCATCCCAGAACATGATGCGCTCCATTGCCCGACAAGTTTGTGAACAGCTCGTGAACAGTGGGTCAAATATTTCAAAACCTCTGTGGGAATTTATCTGAAATGATATTTCTGTTATAAATCTCTTTGATGCGTCCCCTTTGTTTGAAGGTCAGATGAGCAGAGTCGACATGCTGCTGAACCAGATTCCTTCCGGATATCGTAGCAACACTCCTGGACCACCCGGTCCTCCGGGCCCTCCTGGAAACACGGGATCCCGCGGAGAGCCCGGACAGCCCGGCCGAACTGGCTTCCCTGGAAACCCTGGTTTACCTGGGAACCAAGGAGAAAGAGGTGCGATATCTCTCATCGTTTTCTGAATCTTTGATAGTTACACAACATCAAGTTGCATATCCTGGGTGGGAAACCAACAACACACATTTCTCCTTTGTGCCAGATATGAGAACTTTTTTCCTTTGTTTGAGGAAGCTCTCCTCTTTAATGTTTCTGTAGGTCTGCCAGGAGAGAAAGGAGAGCGAGGGGCTCCAGGAACCGGTATCAGAGGACAAAGAGGTCCAAATGGACCACAAGGTAACACGATTCGTCTTTTTCTCCCTTCGCCTCGGGTGAAGTAGACCATCGCGAGAAGAAAAAGAGCTGCTTTAAGCTTGTTTTCTGTTGAACATTGTTCTTCAGCAGCTGCAGACCGCTGCGCTGCCACTGTTCAAATTTACAACTCGATCCTATCTCTAACACAGTTTCGCCACGACGGCCTTTTCCAAACTTCTTGGTGGACCTTTGTAGGACAGAGTACTCCCACTGGTCCCATTAAAATGACACATTTCAGCGAGAGGCTGAAATTTACCTGCAGTATATGTGGCTCAGCATCTTTGGTTTGGGCAGCTGCGCTACATAAATTTTTTGGAGAGACCCCAAACATATTCCCAATTCTTTCCTTCCTTAAAGATTTATGTGATGTGTGTATATTAGACATCTACAAAGACATCTGAAATATTATACGGTAAATGGAAAAAAGAATTTCCATGTGTGATGTTCAGACAGCACCCAGCATGACTTTAGACCATGTTGTAGTTTGAGAAAATGCTGAAAAATGTCATTAGGCTGATGATTTTGAAGGAGCTTGTAGATTTCCTTGGTGTGCAGCGTATAAAAGTGCCTGAGAAAGTTTCCGTTCCCTTGGGCAGTGATTACTAAACAACAGGAACCTCCTATTGATGTCTGCCCCGCACCAAACACTGACATATCCGTTTCTGTGAATGAAGTGAGAAACAGCTACGGACCAATGGGAGGAAGTCCACGCTGATGACTCACACACACTGTGTTTGTGTGTGTGCGCGGGGGCGGGTCAGATAGCAGATTGTTGTACAATAAGCTTTCTTTAGTGGCTTCATCGACAACACATGGGCTCACTTAAAGGAGAGAAAAAAGAGGGGGAAAAATTCCACCCTGAGTTTCTGCTGTCTAGACAGACGGGGCCGCTGATTCCAAACAGCCCCAGACTGCATCCCCCTCTCATCCCCCTCTCTCGTTTTTCTCTTGCTAAAGGCTTTAATTGAGCCACTGAAAAGTTGAAAGTACAGCTCTGCTGCCCTGTGGTACTCCCACCGTTTCCACAGACGGTTTGCGGATGATGTCGGTGGGTTTTTGTGCTTAGCTCTAGATTCTCAGGCTGGCCTCGCTCACCTTCTCTTTCACATTTTCAGGGCCACCCGGAGAGTCACGAACAGGACCCCCGGGGCCTTCTGGCTCCGCTGGCTCTCGTGGCCCTCCAGGTCGTCAGGGCACTCCAGGTGTGAGGGGACCACCTGGACCACCTGGATACTGCGACTCCTCTCAGTGTGTTGGCATTCCTTACAACGGACAAGGTTACACAGGTATGCTGAATGCTCTCTAGGTCCCGCATGGTGCTACATCAGAGAAAACTCCAAGTGTATGCACGCTTATTACATTGACAGCTCATTGGACAAAGTCAATGGATGGAGGTATGAATGCAGGTGTTTGAGAGATCTGGTTTTTTAAATAAAACTATTGGTTTTGTTCCCTGAAATTCATGCACAGTTATTCTTGCTGCTCTGTTGAGCTTTGTGGGTTTGCATGTGACAGATTTTCAAAAATACAACTTTTGAAGAAGCGGTCAAATCAGTAAGTGCTGATTTCGCCTCTTCTGAGCTAGCATACTTGTTATCTACGTGTTAGTGTGGCCTACTAGCATAGCTACAGCTACGTTAGCATGCTAGTTCACTGCACATGCTGAGGCAGAAGACTAGCTTAAATAGTTATTGTTTTAAAGCCGTTTTTTTCCCTCGACACCGAGTGTAGGTGGATTAAGCCAAAGCTCGACAGACCCAGTGATCTGTGCTGTTGCTAAACTAGAATTGGACAAATGCTATTCAGGCGAACGCTAAGCTAATTCAGAACTGCTATTTTAAAATACCTCCGTCCATTTAACGTCCGTTTTTGAAACTGGCATGTAAAGCATTCTAGCTGTTGGTCAAATGAGATGCTTTTTACTTTGTTCCACAGAAAACTCACACCTTGTTTGAACTATTTTCAGGTTTTGCATAGTAAACGTTCTAAGTCAACTGTGCTGCTTACACTTTGAAGTCCCGTTTCTGATCTGAGATGTTTGGCCGTTTGCTATGGGGCATGTAAGGATAAATCGCCACGGACATGATTATTGAACATTTAAAAAGAAAAAAACAAAAAAAAACGAATGGAGCGGACTAACATCATCTCACAGCTACAAGCTACGGTGATGGCAACCTGCTGCTCTGTTTGCATCTTGAACCACAAACCGTTGGGAGATAGAAAGCAGAGACTGAGCACTTCTACAGAGGAAGGAGCATGTACAAATACCACCAAAACAAGTACTAACATAGAGGATTTCATAACTGAGAGCAGCGTTAATGTAGAGGTGACACGTGTAAATAAAACTAATGTTTTGCCTTGTAAATGATTGTATGAAACAAGACATTTCACTAAAAGTTAACATCTGTATTGAGCTTGTGCCTCATAACCCTCTGCTTACTTACCATCAGCATAACCCCTGTTTATGACGCCTGAGTGCCCTAAACAGCTCTGGTCCAGACTGAAGCATGTTTCATTTGTACTTTTTAATCATCGTGCTCTTTGTGTACATTAGTGAAAATGGTGCTAAATGTTGCTTTCCTGCCATTTCAACTTGTCTTTTATAGTATCAGCTGGTTATGTTACTATGTCTTTTTATTCATTATCTTGTTGGGATTTATTGTAAATGTCATCATAGCTTAAAAAACATCTTTTTTTGTCACTTTTGAGAGACGCAGTTTGACACAGGGCATTTTTTTTTAAAGTCCACAGTGCAATATAATTTAAAATTGTGCATGTGAAAAATGTGTAGAAACAGCCTGTTTTTTTGATTGGCCATCCTGAATATGTTTCTAGCCAACCGGTACCCACCTGAACCCGAAGTAGTGAATATACCTGTGGAGCCAGCTGGAGGGTTTGAGACACGAAACCCCAGAGGAAAGCGATCGCTACCACAGGACAATACAGAAACAATAGCATCATAGCTACATTAAGGAGCTGTCAGAAAGTGTACTATTGAATAACTTACACGAACACTTAGGTGAGGATGACGTGGTATCCAGAGCAAAACTAGTACTTATATGGGTTTGATACCCCTGGCTATAATGAACATATATATTTTTTTGACGTGACAAAGTTTAGGAAGATGAAGCTTACATGCTACAAACCTGTGTGCTTGCTACGTGTCTGCTTGTAATATAAGTGCAAGTGTTAATCGGACTTCGGTGCACTAATCGTGTAAAATCATGTCCAAAGATCGTGTGTGTCTGAACACTTTCCAACGACCCGTGTTGTTTTCAGTAAGTGAAGCCGTTTCAGTTAAAAACATCACCCGCCCTCCCCCCGCAGATTTGTTACTTGTGACATTGTGATGATTTTGTAAACCCCACGATATTCTGACTCTTTGTAACAAGCAGCATTTCTTTTTAAATATTTTGTTTTCTTACCAAAGGTGGAATTGCATAATTGTGCTGTATATTTACTGAGGATCTCTAAGTCAGAATATAGTTGTCATTTCCTGTCAATGCAGTTTCGATTTGGTTGCAAGACTATGGACATAGGATTGCTATTTTCATGTTTTAACTGCACGTTTTGTGAATTCCACACAGCCTTATTTTCTTATTTATTTCTGAAACGAAAGAGGCATTTTTCAATAAAACTACTGAAAATGTAACAGTTGTTTGAGCTTTCTTATCGTTTTTCTATTAACTGAACTTTTATCTGAGTCAGAAACGGCTACGGTCTGATCCGCAGCTGCCGTCTATTCAAAATTCCTCTACAACCTGTTTTTCCTCAACGTCAGACCTTCAGGAAAATACTTTGAAATGTAAACCTTTATTTATTTTGACAGCTAAAGGTTTTTTGAGCCTGTCTGTGTCAAGACAACGAGAAGACAGAAAGAGAAATAAAGAAAGAAAAAGTGTTTTTCCAACTTCTGAGCGACTTCACAGTCTTTGACATGCAGCCGCTTGGCTTTTATCCTATCAGACTGTAACGATTAAGCTTAGAGATCCATAAGGAAACAATGTGGTTGCACCAGCACTGGAAAAACCCAAAGATTTGCGCCCTTCAAGCATGTCTAATGGTGAAATAAGAGACGTATGAGGTAAGCAACAACTGACAAGTTTCTGTTTGTTGTGATAAAGGGAAAGCATGTCTGAAGAGGGGTTCTGCACAAATGCCACAGATAAGAGCGGGGAGTAATGTACTGAGGTCAGGCTCTGCAACACAAACGCGGAAAAATTCCTCTCTGGACTTGTCTCACCTTTATTTCCTGACGATAAGTACATGAGGGTGAAAACAGCTGCTACATGTTACACAAAGGCAAAAGGCTTCACACACTGATATGTGAAAGGACCCACAGCTAATGGTTCTCACTGCATTCTTTATCACATGGTTTCTCTAATAAGCCCCTCCCCTTTTTCTTTTACAGCACTTACACATTTACTGTGACGTGTGGAAATGGCCTTGTAGAAATGTACCCCCACCTGTTTTTAAGCGATACAAAGCTCACACCGCGTCTCAAAGTACAGCTCTGATCTCAACGTCACTCGACGCCGCCGTCCAAGGCAACTCCGAGGCCCCTAAATTTGCCCCCATTTTTCCACCACATCCAAATGATACCGCGTTTCCCCTCCAAGCTTACTGATGCCTCGCTGTAAGCCTGTCTGGTTTCTCCGCTGGTTTCTTTGAGTTTGATGGCAATCCAGCGTGCATCTGTGTTCACTTTGTGGCCAGAGATTCAAGTGGGCTGCTCTAGACTCTGTGGTTGTTACTTACTTCTGTTTTATCTCTGGATGTTTTTCTCAAAAGAAAACAGCAAACAAAGCGCTTTTTCAGCTACAGTGGGAAGAAATATTTGTAATCTTATGGAGCATTTTACGGCTTTGGGGGAAAATGCACGTTTGCTGAAAGGACGAACAGCAAAGCTGGGACTCGGCATACGCTCTCCAAGCTCTTTAAAATCCAGTCGTTTGTTAATCTGAACTAAACAAGTTTTACCATTTAACTCATGGCCACGTGTCATAGCTTCGTTGTCATTCTTAATTGGTCAGCTTGTGATTAGATTCCTAAAACAAAACCAAAATTCAGATTCAAAGTCGTAGGATGTGCCATTCGCAGTAACCGTTCACCCTCCCTCCAAACTCCACATCTGACACATTCCTGCCTCTTTGAAGTCAGTAAGAGAAAGAATTAGCCTTAAAAGTTAAGTGCAGACAATCAAAACAAGAGTGAAAAGTATAAACTGCATGAAAGGCCAAGAGTCTGCAGCCGGCGACTTAAACCTGCATTTTTAAAATGATTTATTTTCAGACTCAAAGTCGGGCTGCTACATTTTAGCTGTAAGGCAGATGGGGCCCACCCACCCCCACCCACCCACCCAGTGAGCTGAACTGGTGCTCAGCCCTGCATTTTAAATGGACGGTCGAGGGCGACTCATCTGGTCGTAAAACAGACGTCCATTTGTACGGAAGTCTACAGGAAAACTCTGAAGATTTCGTTACCTGTGAGTCTCTCATTTTCTCTCGTTTCCCGTCTGTTCCGACATGACAGTGATGCCAACCTTCTCATCCAACGCTAAGCAAGAAGACAAGAGAGCTAAACTCTCACCATATGCTCAATAAATGTGATAAATGTTGGGTGGCACGATGGGACATTGATGTTACATAAAGACATGTTTTGCTTATTTTAAGAAAATGCTTTGATGTGCTTCTCACAATGGCTCAATGTGGCAGCATCAAATTCCTATGAGCTGTGTTCTATCAGCACTGACACACTAAAATACAACGAAAACACAGACTGGCTTCAAAGAGAGGAAACCCCACTAAAGCCATTCAACCATGCTGATTTATAACAGAGCTGTGTGAGTAAAACATTACAGAACACTGCAGAGACATTCATCGACTTCTTCTTATTTCACTTCATGGCATCAATAACTGCATTTTATGAGCATTTACCACCATCACAAATAAAACCAGGCACAGAGAAGTGAATAAGAGAGAAATCTCTTATCCAAAAGTCACCATCAGAGACTGTGAAGTAGCACGTTACGAGGACTTTTTGGGTCGCTATGATAGCATGAGAGTTTCTGGGTTGACAGCTGAAAAAAATGTAGATCACATGCAGTGGAAGGTGGAAACATGTGGGACATTTGAATTTTTTATTAAAATCAGGCTTTAAGCACTGATGTGTTTATAGTGTAGCCTGCCGTATGCCGTATACTGTGATTGGCAGATAAGTTGATCTCAATGCTAGCCCACATACCTGAGCTAGTTTTGCTGCTGCTCGCTACACCTCCGTCTTTCCATGCATGCACATGAAAGGATGGGAGAATCATGAAACTTCAAATTTTAATTACTGCTGTCTTGACTGTACTGGGAAATACTACGCTCAGCGCTGAGCTACTTTTCTTCTACTGTACTGAGCTCCGTTGTTCTGCTCCACTACATTTTAGAGATGCTACTTTTCACTCCACAACATACCTACAACTAATAGTTGTACATATATACTGGATGCCCTATCACTATGTACTAAAGCTCACATTGCTAAACATTAAAACGAGCCCCCGTCAGTCGGACATGAGGGGTTGCTGGCTTAATGGATGATGCTGTGAAACCTGTGGGAGATGTTGGACTCCAGACGTTTAGAATCGATGCCCAGCACACAGAAGCTGGTCTGTGGAATCCGTGGATTACAGAAATGTTGACGGTTAAAAACCTAGTGTGGAACAGAGGGAGGGACTGACCAGTACGGATGCTTGAAGACTAATAATCAAGCTTTTCATTGAATGCTCCTTTTTTTTCTTTATTTCTTTAAACCTCCCACTAAATTATAAGGTATTATTAGCTTTGTGAACATGAACCAGCATTCAGACTGTGCGGCAGTCCAACTTTCCAAGAAAATGCAACAGAATAATTTATTATTATGGATATATATGGATTTATAAAAAATCCTTTCCAACTTCTCTTGAATACAAGCAAAGCTATTTACCCATGGCCTTACTGTAAACTGTATCATCGCATTACAGAGTTTCTAAGCTCAGAACGTTAGCTTGGCTTTAATGTGGTTTCAAAAGGAAATCACACAAATGTATAGGAATTGCTTCACCCTCGAGCAGCCACACATCATAATGGACGGCCCTTGATTCGCAGTTTTCCAACCAAAACCTGCAGGAGGAATGGAGTAGTCCTTTTGAACTTGAAGGGGATGGGGGGATGTTGACTCCTAAAAAAGCAAATATTCAGAGAACAGAAGGTTTTGACTGGCTGAGATGCCAAAAGCAACAGTGGAGCGCTGCTCCTCTTTAAATATGGGAAGAGAAAGGGAGCGCCGGCAGATCTCCAGCTGACTTTGTTTGTTGTGAATTACTTCTTTTCCACAGACAAGAACCAAAGAACTACAACTTATATAGAAAATACTCACATTTAATCGCTTAAATATGAATAACAAATGCTGCTTCTCAGCATCAGCACCCAGTCGCTGTTCAGCTCTGGTTCTCCTCCTCGGTGTGTTTAGTGTTGCAGTGTTTCACTCCCTGCTAGTCCCAACAGAGAACATCTCTACTCCATCTCAAAGGATGTCAGGTGAATTTACTGACATTAATCTTAGCGTATGCATCAAGTGATCCCCTGACTTTTGTTTCACCTCCAATCTAATTATGAATTTCTTTTTCTGCCAAACACATGTCACTTCTATTGCAATACATTCATTTGATTTTACATGGAAACCATGGTTAAAATACTTTTACCATAAATATTAATACCTTGATATATTTGATTAAAAAAAATTACGTTCGTATAATTAATACTAAAATAAGTAGGAAGCACCTTTTAGCCACTTTTAGTCATTTAAAAAATTCAACCAGGTCCAAATTTTCCCATGATTGGCAAGTTGTCTGTTTTGCGAGGAAGGCGATTCAGCAGACGTCGCCCAGCCGGGTCACAGCTCTACGTTGTGTTGCAGGAAGCAGCACATGCAGAGCACAGCTGTGGAGATCACTGGTTGGGAGCCAACAAGTGTTTTGATTCCTTTGCCGATCCCAGAGAAGGATGTGCAAAAAGTCTGACCCTTTAAGCGGAGTGAGACGTGATGGTATATTTATGAAGGCACGAGGGTGGTCGTAGACTCTTTGGGCTCGTGACCGAGGCCTTAATAATCATCAAAGAAATCTTTGCAGAAATTAGACAGTTGTTGAGTGTTATGGGCATATGGCTGAAGACATAAAACCCCATCCTGCTATATCTTAGGATCATCCCAAGTGCATGAAACCATTTATAACCTGATTAACTCAACTAACATCAATACTTGACACGTTTCCTTCCGTCTTCGAAGGGCGGTTTAAATGCTCCCGGGGTAGCTATGAGAAATGGCTTTGGAAAAAGTACCTTATATGTGACATGATTCATCTGCTTCAATTAGAGCTGATGTATTTCTGCCTTTTTCCCCCCAGCACTCTCAGTCCAGTGAAATCTATCAGCACTGCAAGCAAAACAATGCATAAACCCGCAGTGGCTGTGCGTGCAGTTGTCCAAATACAGCTGCATGTCAAGAGGAAGTCAAAGATGAGGTGTGAAAGATTTTATGGGACTGTGTCCTCTGTGTCAGATTGTATTGATTAAGTTACAACTGTTACTTGCTGAAGAATGAAGGAAATAAATTCAATTCAACTGAATTTTATTTATATAGCACCAAATCACACTAACAGTTGCCTCAAATCAATCAATCAATCAATCAATCAATCAATCAATCAATCAATCAATCAATCAATCAATCAATCAATCAATCAATCAAAATACTTTATTGATCCCCAGGGGAAATTATTTAGGTTACAGTGCTCCAGATATTAACAAGACAGACAATAAACTAAAGAAATAAACCACAGTATATACATCAATATATATTGTGCTATTCACAAATACTCAACAAATAAATAGCAGGAAAAGGAAGAAGGAAGAACGTGTG
>VUQR01000286.1:0-11611 GCA_015108515.1 Hemichromis elongatus | reverse complement strand
GCCTTCCCCCCCCCCCCCCCCCCCCCCCAAAGCCCCCCCCCCCCCCCCTCACCTGCACCACCTCAAGGCAATGACGCACAGAGGGCTTCCCTTCATCATTTTGCAAAAAGAAAAACTGCTCAGAAACAGCTCGAGTAATACAAATCAGAGTCTTAGGCATACCAGCATCTACTGGAACAAACCTGATCCGCAAAACGTCCCAGCCCGAAAGATCCTCTGCCAACGTCCCAGTGCCTGACACCACAACATGTCAGAGGCTGTTTAGGAGGCAGGAGGAGGTCCCGCAGTATAAAGCAGGTGTTTTTTAATGTTGTAGCTGAATGCTTTGTAGCTGTGCTCGCACACTTCAAGCCTGCAAGTTTACAGGTCTCCAAAAACGCTGAGTAAAGTGTGCCAATCTCTTAATATTCTGTGGTTCTTTTGCAAGGTCCACAAAGCTGCTGCAGGTGCTTAAATATGACACAGAGTCCTTGTTGCCTTTATCCTCAGGATATGGATCACTAACTTTCAAGATGTCCTACGAGGACAAAGCGGCGACTGACCAAACAGATAATCCGAGCAGAAAAGCCAGAGAGCCTCAGCTAAATGTGATGCTGTTTGTAAGCACTGCTGACTCTGTTTAAGATGGAAGTCTCATAAAGACATTTCATCCATCCTTTTTCCTTAAACAAACCCCGAGTGGGCAGCAGCTATTAAGCTAATGCAATCGCCACTTATCACTCAACGCGGGAGTCATTTGGCAAACCAATGGGGTAATCTGGCAGATTAAAACCATTTAAAAAGTGACTGTATAGCTGTTTAGGGGAGGCTGTAAACAGCTGATGGCAATCAGCTGTCAACAACGATGTCTTGACGACTCCCTCGGCTGCTTTATAACAGAGAGGATGACAGTAGCAATTAACAGTGAGTGGTAAATTCAAGTTGGGGTTTTGTTTTTTGGGGGGAGTGTACATTAGTGGCACCCCCAGAGCTCGTCCCGCTCTGTCCATCTATGCTACGTTACCGCTGTGTGAATTTATTCATTTATTCATACGAGCTGCAAATGAGGTGCAGTGCACACACTGGCATCTGTGTGGGTGAGCCAGACTCATAACCGACTCTCAAAGTCAGGCTATCCTTATCCAAACAGCTGCTGTTTGAACAAAGCGCTGCAATTAGTGACTGAAATAGAAAAAGTGTAGGTTGCTGTTTTAAAGTATCGTCTCTTGCTAGGCATCAAGGTACTGCAACTGTGTGTGTGTCTATCATACTCTATACTCTTGGATCCTGCGTTTGGACTCATCCAGCTGGTGCTGCAGGTCCCAGACGATCTCTTTGTGTTTGGTGTAGCGCTCCTCTACCATCTCCCTCTGCTGCTGTGAATCCTGAACACACAAGACGGAGGCTGTGTCATCAGCCTGTAGGACTATTTCTAAACAGGCAGAAAAGGATAAAAGCCAGAGAATCTAAACTTTTTTTGTCTCTCCCTTTTTTTGTTAATTAGTCAGAAAGCAACTAAATAAATAGTCGTGGTGTCAAAGTGTACAGGCTAAACTTTTGAATTTAATTTAAAATCTAAAGGAACTCAGCAGTGCTTCGTATAACAGTAAATTAGAGCCTGGCAGTCCATTACGCTCATACACAGGTTGTGCAGGACTCTGCAAACTACACAATAGCTGGATGTCACAGCGCTTCTCATAGGTGGGTGTGATTTTGAAAGGAGACAAATATTTAGTTATTTAAGGTTTCGTTAGGACTCTGGAGTTAACAAATCCATTTACACTGAGTAGTGATCAGCAGTGAGAAGAACAAAAAGAATTAAAAAAATGTAAATGTTGATTACTTCCCTATAAATAAAACCCAAATAGGCACGGGGATACAAAAAGAAAAATCAATAAAGTAACTTTAAATATTTCGCTAAAATCGAGTATATGGCACACTGGTGTCAACATGAGATAATAGGCTCTGTGTCCCTGCCAGGTTAGACTGAGTCACTCACACAGGTACAGTTAGCTGTTGTTATGCTTGTGAGTGAAGCTCTGAGGAAAAGCAACCTGCTGAGGCTCAACTCTTCATTTACTTACTGAAGAGTCTTTCTGCTCTCTCTGCTTTTGGCAGTCTGAAACAAACGCCCCCCTGATAATTGTTTTGATGCTTAATGGTTACTTTGGCAGTGTTGAATTTTGCTTGTTTTGTGTATTAGCAAACAGATAGCTTAGCGACAGCTAAGCTTGGCTCGGATAGCCGAGCAAAGGAATAAAATACTTTGACAATAAACTTAGCAGTCATCGTTAGCAGTGACGATTCTGCTGAGTCATGCTGCTTCATGATGATAGCATCATGATGCGGAGCTTTAACCACGGAAGATGCAATTAGTCACATCTGCCCAGTGCTGAGCCTCGTTCAGCTGTTTTAATGCTTCAGTGTCTGCCTCAGAAACTCGAGACTGACAAACGGACTAAGAGGACCTTCGCTGATAACCATCTGTCATTATATTGTAACTGATGATCAAGCTAGAGTTAGACAACACAGAGGTACACACAGAACTTAATATTAAGAAGAAAACTATTTAATGTGATTTTGTGCCATTTTGACTGTCTTGTTGCAGCAGCTTAATGAGGTAATCCTCCTTATGTTAGGATGATTGAAAGTTTAACTGGCTCTTGTGTTTTGTCCATTACATTTGCTGCTAATCACTTGTGCTGTGGTAATGTTGTGGTAAAGTTAGTAAAGCATTAAATTCGTGGTTTCGCAATTAATTATCCATGATTATGGGATTCAATCCTCTTATATGTGACCACTCAGAGCTAATTGTGCAGTTACTTGGTTCATTTTTGCAAATTCATTAACAGTCAAATAAAAGAAGTAATAAAGATTTGATGTGATCCCCACCTCTAAATCTCTGAAGTTCTCCATAAGATACTGTTTTTCTGGAAGTGACTCCAAGTGGTCCAGGGCTACTCTTGTATTCTTAAAACAATTACAAAGACAAACACACACACACAAAATATAAAAACAAATAAAATGGGAGATACTGAAACATGTCTGAACTGAAAACAGCATCTGTTTTTTTAACATCATAATCACAAGTTATCCAAGTGATCCCGACGCAGATGTCAGTATATCCAATAACACAACGAGGAAGCCCAAACATCATAAGCTTTGATGAAACCCACAAGTAGACTGCACGATGCTACGAGACCGAAACAACACGTGGAGATTTATTCGCTAATAAAATTGGGGCCACTTCCCAATTCCATTAATTGCCTCTCCTTTTCCCTCGCCACTTTTTCCTCGTTCATCAGCACTTCTCACTTACAACCTACAAAAAAAAAAGATCAAAGAACAACAAGCGAGGAAGGAACAGTCGATGAAATAAGAGTGAAATGAGACGTCGCTGCGAGTCAAGGTTCATCTCAAACGATAATTATGATGAAGGTTGCACAGCTGGATGAGACGTCCGTGGGTTTTAACTGCTCTGCAGAGTGGACTGACGCCTTTATATTTGCACACATAATGGATGTACTGCCTAAACAACAAGGGTCCATGGCGGATACTGTTAGCAGCACAGCTATGTATTATTTACACCCTCCTACATAACAGTACTGAATGTGGAGTACCAGACACTGCATGCAAAATTAACCTGAATTCTGACTGTGTACAGATCAGTCCAAAGTTATTTTGTAAATGCATTTATGATCCAGATACCAGATCCATAATGGACTTCAAAATAAAAGTTTCAACACATTTCAAGGTGAAAACATGAGCAAAAATATGATGTTTTTCTGTGCTTGACCACATATGCCCCCAAAAAAAGAGCAGACACATGGCAGGCTGCATGAAAAAACCCATAATTCAACAGGGCGATTAATGTATCTACTCTGATCATTGACACATCCTGAACTATGTGGGATCTTTGTACAATGAAGAACGCAGCACACCGTGTGGGACCGAGCTGTAAGCCAAATTCTACACCAGATGACCCGTTCTACCAAATTTAATGGCAACAAAAACAAAAGCACAGTGGTATTAAAAATATGACAGTTCAGGCTAGAGTATGAAATCAAATGTCCCTCCATAGCACACAACCTCTCCTCTGCCTTTGGTGAACCACGTATGTAGCCAGTCTCCAGCTACAAACCTACGACACCATTAGTTAAAAGGAAGACGTCCTTCACTGGGCACTGTATTCAAATATGGTGGAGGAACATGATGGCGTTCACAATCCGCAAACCCTCTCCTATGTGTTTTTAATGGATTAATTATTAGTTCCTGAGAATAAAAAGATGTAATTAGACACAATTTTATGCATATTTATGAGTACAGTCGCCTTTTTTTCCCTGTAAAATAACCTCAAAAGGTTACTGACTGTACCTTTAAGCTATAAGTCCTCTCACAACATCTCTTTTCTGTTTCTAATCAGCCCGTCCAATTTGAAATTAAAAAAAATTAAAAAATGGTGTGGCTACATGGTAAACAGACATGATGTCATAGTGCTTGGTCAATTCAAAAGCTAATTGAGGACTTGTTACAACACACTCAGCACAATCTTTAATTAAGTACTACTCTAGCTGCACTCCATTCAATTCATCTCTTCACTGTACCTTCAATAGCCTTTTTGTTCACATTCAGATGGAGCATTTAGGCATCTAAAGAGCTGGCTGTTACAAGGCCTCACACTGATTGCTGCTCTGAATGGCACGCTGACATACAAGTAAGATTTACTTGATGATCCCCATTTCCCAGCCTGGTGACAGATGGGTCGATGTGTCCTGCCACTTTGTGACTGCAGTAAGCAAAAATGATGTGAGGTGTTGGTGGTCCGGGCTATTTACTCCTTCTTTCTTGTAACAGCTAATTGAAGCCTGAAGTAGACAAGCATGCTGCATAATAGTGATGGATGGACAGCACGGCTTGGGTGGCGTCGTTTATTTTATTTTTTTTAAAGAGAGTAATAAGTGATTGGGTCAATACACTCTTTCAGCGGTGCTAATTAATTTCTGACTGACATGTAATAGCTTATTAGAGATGTTAGTGGTGGACGTTAACCGTTCGGATGGTGAGGTCGATGCTGCGTTGTCAGTGCAGCTTAGTTCTTAACCTCATCAGAAAGACTGATGATGATTAACAGAGCTCTGAGCCTTGACTAAAGAAATCATTTCTGTGTTAGCCTTTATGGGCTGTTAAGCAAACACAGCCTTAGGTGAACCCGCCTACATGGTAAAACCAAATACAGCTGAAAGTCCAACCTGAAAAAACCCCCAACCTAATAATAATAGATCAATAATGTGAAATATTACATCTTACCATCTCCAGATCCAAAACACGGTTCTAAAAGAAAACACAAACACAGTAACATTACTTAACTCTAGCACTGGTTCTTTAAACGCATTTAATATTTCAGACAGTGAGTCCAGGCAATGGCTCAAAATGGTGGCTGAGCAGAGAGAAACCACGTGTAAGTGTGTGTAGGAGGAAAAAACTGACAGAGGAGAGGAATAGAGTGTTCCAACAAACGGGTAACAAGGGAATGAAATGCAGGGGCTAGGGAGAGTCTGCAGCACACAACAGACTTCTTATCACACACACCGACACACTCGCACAAAGACAAACCGCTCCCGCCGCTCATCCAGCTCCTGACTGATGTTCCTCTCTAACGATGCATAAGTGATGCTATGCCTCTTATCTGCCACTCAAACGCACACCTGCTCTTCCCTCCACCCGACTGCTCCCCCCCCTTTGCCTGCAATGTGTTGATGGTTTCTAACAACGAGACTTTTTTCCCGCCTCAGCCCACCCCCAACTTACATTTTTTTAAACACTACGTCCTTCACACCGTCTTTTCTTTTTACATCTCTGTCTCCTCATCCTTCATAATTAAAAGCTCGGTGGTGTCTAAAAGGGTGCACGAGCTCTTGCAGGTGCCATTATGCAGCCACAGATGAGACCACGGAATCCATAACACACATGCACATTCACACAGAGCTAGGCAGTTCTCAGATGGCTTGCTGTGTGTGTGTGTGTGTGTGTGTGTGTGTTTTGCTGTTTAATAGTGAATAAAGGGCCAGTCCACTTGAGACTAGGTGGGTTGGTGTCCTGCCAAGTGTAGCTGCTGCAGTATTGAAAGACAGAAACAAGGCCTCGAGTGGCTTTTAAACTCCAAGCCATCTTGTCCGCAGTAATTAGCTACTTGTCCAAGCTAGGCAGCAAGGAGTCTGTCAGACCTACAGCTGTGAAGTAATGTTTGTAACACACCCTCAGAGAGCTCACACGACCAAAACCCACACACAGAGCACTGTGCAAAAATCTTGAGTCTCCTGTTTATTTCTTTATATTTAGCTTCCAAGAAGCCACACTTTTTTAAAACATATACATATCTATATCTATATATATACACACACACATATACATATATATACGTATATATATATGTATGTATATATATATATACGTATATATATATATATACATATATATATGTGTGTGTGTATATATATATATATATATATATATGTGTATATATATATATACATATATATATGTATATATATAGATATATATATATATATCTATATAGATAGATATATATATAGATATCACTTTCAAGCGTGTTAAAATCGTACAATCTCAGTTTTGTCTCATTGCTGTATTTCTATGCATGTTTGCATATGTACCGATGGGTCTCTGCACCTATTGCACATTCTTTGTAAAATGTAGAGAAATAAAGAGTGGCTCAAGACTTCTACACAGCACTTTGCCAACACGTGCATATTACACACACTAACCTGAAGACTTCTTATTTCCTCCTCTTTCTCGCGACTTCTCTCCAGCAGCTCTGGAATCACAAGAAAAGATGGTGCTGTTGATGAAGTGAGTTGTCAGAGCACTGCCAGATGTCCAGGTAATATCTGTGGCCCATATGAGCTGTGTAGGGTCAGGACAAATAACACTAGCTTTTATTTTGATGCCTGGTCCACCTGTGGCAGGTGCTGAATGTGTTTAATATGTGAAACCAAAACAGAGGAAAGACAGCTTCTCGACGAAGAGAACTATTATTAATTGCATCATTTTGTAGTTTTAGTGTGATAGGATGCTGTTTTTATTGGCCAAAGTATGAGCTGTTCACTTACTATATATATTTTGCCTTTTGACTGTTGTTTCACAACACACGTCTACGTGGCTTTTAGTTAATAGTGATGTGGATTCTGGGACCAAACCATTTAAATGTACATATTATTAATAAAAAAAATACAATTCCTTTTTTAAATGAAGAAGTGATTTTCTGACATCTAACCTCCAAGAACACAAGAAACGATGTTTTGTTGTATACTAATTACATTCTGGTTATGTGATACACACTAATCCAATACATTTGCTTCACACACAGCTTGTTGCTGTGCAGTGCTGATGGATTATTTTTACGCCGACAGGTAAATGAGCGACAAACTGCTTATGTTTGTTGATTGTAGCACCGAACAGGTTTAATTATGATCACTGGCTGCTTAATGAGACATTGTTTTAGAGAAATAACTCTTAACTGACTAAGTGATTCTGTTTTATTAGGCAAAGGCAACAATACCCATTCTGTTTGGCGTTATTCAAGAAAATTAATGTGAAAATATTTCCATTACTGAAACAATAAAAGAAAGAGAATGTAACATAATAATGTTACTGTTGCCTGTTTGTGGTCAAAGTTCATGATTCAACCAACAACAGAGATGGACTGAGCAGACAAAGAAGACAAAAGCTGTATCTTTTGAAAGGTACGCCTCCAGTTATATGTGGTGTAAAACTAACACAGGATTACAGAAAACCCATCACACTAACAGTCAAACATGGTGCTGGTAGTGTGATGCTCTGGGGCTGCTTTGCAGCTTCAGGACTTGGATGATTTGCTGGAATTGGTGGAAACATGAATTCTGCTCTCTACCAGAAAATCCAGGTAGTTAGTTAACGCCATGAAGACTGATTGGATTATTCAGCAGGATAATATTCCAAAAGTAGAGCGCTCTAGTCAAAGTCTGGACTTCATTCTGATAGAGACGCCATTCATTCTGGAAAAACCCCCAGTAGGGCTGAATTAAAACTATTCTGTTAAGGAGAGTGGACCAAATTCCTCCACAGTGATCTCAAAGACTCATTGCCAGTTATCGCAAAAACTTCTTGCTGCCAAGGCAGGCACAACCACGTATTAGGTTTAGAGGGTAATTACATTTTTCCAAACTCCCCAGAACCACCAGGAGAACTAATTTCGACCTCATCCTACAACAGCACAACTGGCAAATAAATCATTTCCTTCTAATTATTCAAATTTAAGATTCAAATTAAATTTATTTGACAAAACAAGTATAAAAATATAATTTTGAGGGGGTTTCATTAGTTTTCTTAAATGATTTCAATCACTTCATTACAGATTATAAAGTTAAAAAGGACAATAAAATAAATAAGGGATATAATAAATACAGAACAAATAACAGTTTTAGTTATTACAGAGGAAGAACATTGTGTAAGGTAACAAATTTATTCTGGATAACATGTGGGATTAGCCGCGCTAAATTAAAAATGTTATAAAAACAAAGCAAACACTGTTATAAAAGACTGAACAGCTGAATGCCTCTTTTTTTTTAAAATCGGACCACACAGTTAGCCACAAAAATGTAAGAAAACCTTTTTTATCTATTACCGTAAAAGCAGAACAGTCAAAGTTTATCATCTTGTTCACATCTGCTTCTGATCACCAAACCTGCACCTTCTGATCCAGCGACCACGCCGCACCACCTCGTCAGCTCTCCTGCTCAGCCCTGAAACCGTCTCATTAAGCTGCTCTGATCTGGATTTAGTTATTTTATGTATATTTAGGCACTGTAGTTACATATTTATAAATCACATCTAGCTAATTTTGGCAGCCTTACAGTTAAAAAAATGTGTTTAATGTGTTAGGTAACCTTTCATTTCACAGCAGCGATTTCACATTCATTTCTATGCAGTCAAAATGACGAATTTGGCTGTTCTAGGTATAAGTGGTCATATTTTTTTTTTTATCCCCCACACACCCACAACTTCAGTACTTTATCAATAAGCCCAATTTAGGAAGAGTCATGAAAAATGACATTATGTGGTTTTAATAGAATAACACGATTTTTAAAATGCCATACAGTCAAAATGACCCACTTAGTGGTTCCAGTGTTAATCAATGAAATCATCATTTGAAAATTGCGTTTTGTTTCTGCTCAAGTTCTCTGTATTATTATTAAAATTGGTTTGATAATCTGAAACATTTAAATGCGACAGCAAGCTGCTTTTTCACAGCTCCGTGTCTCTGCTGACCGACGCATCCAACCCCGTCTCACCTAAAAGCTGCAGGAGGATCTGTAACACTAGAACAGCTGTTTCCACACATACACTGCAGACCTGTTTTTAAGGGAAAGGGCCAACAGGGAGCACTGCACAAGTGATGAAAGGTCTTAGGAAAAATATACAAACCGCAACCGCAATCTGACACAAATCCTGTACACCACACAATGGCTCCACAGAGTGCTGGCAATAATGGCTAATGTGTTGAGATAAAAACAAGCAGCTCTAAGAGCTCACGAGACTACAGCTCCCCCTTTGAGAATATTCAATAATTAGTATTTACCATTATGCATGGTTGAGGATATAGTTGCAAAATGCACCATGTAATTACAGCATGGTGGGAATTTGTAATTCAGGACTTGCTCACAAAGATATTAGAAATATAGAAAAAAAAATCCATTACTGAGAGGAAGAGTTTAAAGCAGGGGTGATAAAATCCACGCCTTCAATACTTAGATACTGCTGTTGTGACTCTTAGTGCTAATTACTAAAGAGACCATATCAATGTTCCTGCCTGCAGTGCAGACTTCTGTCAAACTGCTGACTGGATCCAAAGTCAGGAGGAGCTGATTCCAAAGGTGATTGAAATGATCTTACGTGCATCATTAACCGAACTGTCCAATCGCTTTACTCAAAGAAAATAAAAATGTAAACAGATAGCTAACTCTGTTTCCATCTCCTTGACCATGCCCAGCTATCCATCTGTCTTCAGCCCCTCTGTCTCTTAGCTCTCCTCCACTCTGGTAATGGAACACAAATTAGGTTCATTTCCCTGTATTGTTCAGCTGAAGCGCTGAAAACAAGCTTTTCTTCCTCTGCCAGTTACAGCTCATTAGGAGAAATTCAGTCAAAAATGGGGCTCACATTGGGAAAACAAGTCATCTTTCCACACAAGGCTCAAAGTTCACAAACCATTAAGATGCTTTCTCAAACATCTGCAACTACAAACAGCCACAAACAAAAAACAATGATTCAGATATACACACAGTCATTTTCACCAGCATCCATTGTAGCAAAGCACAACAAACACTGAGTAACAAAAACACTTCTGTCACATGCCTGCACTAAATTACTTTTTTCTCTTAATGATAGTGTGATTACATGTAAATGTGAGAGGATGAAAATGGGAGATTGGAGTCTGACAGCTGTATTAATCAAAAGGAATCATTAGACAGAGAGGAGACTTTCATCCAGAGCTGGCTATGATAAGTACAATTTCTCCCCCTCATGAATGCTGTGAGCAGGGAGAACTAAAGGACTTCTCATCCTGTGCACTCTAACAGCTGCTAGCTACCAAAATGACTATGATTTGTGTCGTCTGATGCTTTGCAGAGGCATCCTGAGTGTGAGTGAAATCAACATGAAGGCATTTCTCGAATTAAACTCTACCTTTCTTTTCAGTGCTGAGAGAGTGCATCAGCTTCTCCTGTTGGTCCAGGCGCTGCAGGAGAGCTCTCTGCTCTGAGTCGCTGCTTTGCCTGAGGCCCTTCAACTGATCCCTGGTCTGCTGAAGTTGCTTCCTCAGGCGCTGTTCTCTAGTGTCGCGCTCGCGCACCTCCTCACACAGCCAGCGCAGCTTGGTCTGGTTGGTTTAATAAATACAAACACTGTTGTAGTTAGGCTTTACTGAAAACTGCGGAGGGGATCAGGCCAGCGGGCCTCGGGCCCCACCTTGACAAACTACTTTTTTTTTTTTTGCCTGTCCTGTGTGGCTCTTTTGCCATCAGAATTATTGTCTAAAGGCAAGAGAGATGCCTAATGGATTTACTTTACCAAATGGACCATCCCAGCCTTGCCGTAATGGTCTATTTGTACAGGGACAGACTTGACTGGGGAAAAGAAAGAGGGAAAGAAAAACAGCGGAGAAGAGGGACGGGGATAAAGGGCAAAAAACAAAAACTAACAAAATAAGCAGACAAAAAATACATATATCAATCACCTGGATCGCCTGTTGAGAAAGAAAAAAGAGAAAACAAGCAGAAGAAAAAGAGAGCAATATAATAAACAACATCACGATGATCTTTGGGAATATAACAGTAAATACTCAACATTAAACATTATTGTGCAGCACGTAAGATCGACAGCGCACAGTGTGCTTTGAGGTAGGAGCCAAAAAGGGTGTAGTTTGTGTGTGTGAGCACCAGTGTGTACACCTGTGTGTACACCTGTGAGCATCTGTGAGCATGAGCGCGCTTGTATTTAAAAGGTTCCTTAATGTAATGATCTGCTAGAGGGTGTGGGGAGCCACAGCCCCGTCCTCCAGGGCGTGAAGCAGGTA
>VUQR01000283.1:1228-36927 GCA_015108515.1 Hemichromis elongatus | reverse complement strand
AAAAAAGCTTCCTTCTATAACTACTCAGAAAGACCAACTGGCTTGAACTATTTCATTTTTCCTGCTAAGAAATAGGACTTCTCCAGCAGTTCAGTATGTTGAACGACTCTATACTCTACATCATTTACACCAGAAGTTTTCATATCTTTTAGGATCACAGACCTTTTTATGGAAAAGAACATATTCAAGGACACTCTCATCATCCTAACATTAATCTACCTGGTTTGGGCTTAAGGTGAGATCGCACACTAAATTAAACATTTCTCAAATATTTCCCATCATGTAGTTATAGTGACTAATAAGCCAAGCTACACAGTGGAACAGTTTGTCGCACCCTGAGAAGAGTGGGCGATTTCATGACAGACTGATGTGACGTGTCATAATGTGTGTCATAGCAGAGCTGGCCCAAAGATAATGTAGGAGCAATTAATGGGCACAACATGCTTGCTTTATTGATCCAATCTGCATTAATGTGCTTATAATCATAGCACAAATTTATAATTTATAGTAAATTATCTTGCGGATGCCTTTGATCATGTGCTGAATTTGAAGAGCCACTGAGCTACAGCATGGACCTTAGCAGATATTGCACTGGCATAATGATCAGTCAGAGTAGTTTATTCACGGCACTTCATCACGGCAATGGGGATTTCTTTAATAGAATTGCTAAATTGATTAGAAATTGATTCAGAATCCCAAAATGTTTCTGCTCAGCTGGTGAATATGGATTTAGCAAGGTCCAATGCAAAATCGCCTGATCTCACTAACCATAGGCATAGGCAGTAGAATTACAGGCCTGATGATAAGACACAACTTACCATAGTACTTCTTTAGATGTTGATTCATGTTTTTTTCTGTTATCATATTATATTTCATTAGTGGCTAATGATTTATTTCAGTTACTGACTTGAGTTTATGATGCGAGAGTTTATGCTCTTAAATTTAAGTACTTTACATTGCTGTCCCAGCTGCCATGTTTTTTTTTTTTATTTACCCTTTTTTCTATCCATATGCGCATTACAGCAGTGACCTGACTGGGACTGCCTGGAGAGAAAATGTCAGTGATATCCACTCATAGTCCACCTTCTCAGCAGGGAATCAAAGGGACGTGTGTGTGTGTGTGTGTGTATGCATGGGCACTTCTGTGTGTTTATGGGACACATAAGTGAAGACACAGCTGGAGCCCTACCACTGTTATCAGCTTTCCTGAGGGACAGGGGAAGGACACTGGAGAACTGCTTGTGCAAGATTCACTCTACGTTTTAGATGTGGTGGATGACGTGAAACTGCAGCCTGCAGTTGCATCCTTTGTCCTGTGTGAGGCAGCAGAGATACAGCCGTCCGTTCCTTCATGATGCATGGCATGTGCTGGCACTGCCGCAGAAATGACACACATGAAAGCTTGCACACACACCCCCACACACACATATGTCCACAGACGGTCAGTGAGGCCAACATGCTGGACGCAGATTTAGACTGGACACAACAGATCAGTGGCGAGTCAACTCTCTTCATTTCAGATTGACACAGATGGTGATGGTGCATAAAGTATGTGGATGGGGAGGAGGAGTTGGTGCTGACGGACTGTGAATTGTTATAAATCTTTGTCTTCTACGGAACAAAGAGATTCCATCCCACACTAACAGGCAAAAGCTTTTTGTGACACCTTTCTAAGATAGTGGGGACAGATGTGTGTGTGGTTGATTGATGGTAATGTTTTGCTTGAAAAATTGGAAACAGGGTTAGGAATGCATTGAGGCAGGACAGAGTAGGCATGAAGAACACTGTTTCTTGAAACTATTCTTAAAGGATAAATATGATTTTGCCCTTGAAAAGGGAAAAGGAAAAAAAAAACCTGGAAAAGGTATTGTCTTCATGTAATGGGGTGAATGGAGGCTGTTCAGTAAAATCATTCACATACTGAGCAATTCTTCAAGCGTTTATCATGGAATGACTGACTGTCAAGACATTTCCATTTCCCATCCATTCTCATCAGCTAAATGGCCCAGTGATGAGTGACAGGCCACACATTGCTACCTCTTGCCCCAACAGGTGGTGCATAATGATGTATTTTGGCCACACATGCACGCACTAAAATGCATATGAACCAACTGAGGGCACGTAATCCAAAAACACCTGCAGCCCTGACAGTTGACATTTAAGTGATAAATATTAAATGATAATTATGCAGCATGTTAATTACCCAAAGCTGAAGAGGTGACTGTTTCAAGAGTGAAACTCATTGCGTTTCTGGTTTAACATTGTCATAAATAGATTCATTAGGCAACATTAAATGGCCTGCTGAGGTGCAGCTCAAAATTCACTGAATGGCAAATCAAATGGTCAAAGGAAAATAATTGTCAGGTTTAGTGACGATTAACAGGCACACAAAGTGTGAGTATAACTTTCTCTTTTTTTTTTCTTCTTTTTTTCTTCCTTCTGTGTCTCTATACCCCCACAGATACTGCTGCTTCACCATTGTCTCTGTTTTTTTTATGAAAACTGTGTGCATGGTTGGCTTGAATACCCGGGTGTACACATTTACATCTGAGTGTGTAAATCTCCCAGTGCAGTTCAATAATAAGCTGTTGATTAATGACTTCAGTATTCTGAGGGCATCTCATTGTCCTGTGGCTTACTGGGCTTGACCAGCTGGAACATACATACATTTACTCGCACACATTGTCTAGCATGTTCTCTCATTACCAGCTATGACTATTAACCTTAGCTGATTTACCTTACATCCTCAAAGCTTTATTGTGGGAGAAACGTTACCTTTTAGCTTCCCAGTGACCCATGGCAGGGTGCTAAAGAACCAGCAGATGCTAAGACCCTCAAAGTAAAAAAAAAAAAAAGGAATTTAACTATTATGAATCTGTCCCTAATATCTGACACAAATAAGATGAACTCAGATATTATGCTCAGGAGTTATAAACTACCTTTTCTGTCTTTGCAACCCTCAAATGAAACTTATAACAATATTGACAGCTGTTAAGTAGGCTTCATTACTACAGTTACTTGTAGAAAACCTTTGGTAACCTCTGCAAAAACAACTCTAAAAGGAAAAACAAAAGCTTCCTGGTTTGCATGATGCAGAAGTCACACAACTGTGTAATTACATGGTTTGTGGCGGTTTGCCAGATGGTTTGTATTTGTTTGTGTACGTGTGTGTATTTCTCTCGGGTTTGTGTATAGCACTTTTAAACTGAAATCTGTGACACAACACTTCACAGAAGCTCAGCAATCAGCTCTTGGAAATCTAAATGGTGAGCAATTGGCAGCCCTCCTCGTGTTCAGACTTGTGGGATGTAAGTGGCTTACCAGCTTCCCCCTTAAAATCCCATGAAAACCCGGTCTCTGTCATCAGCAGTCTAACTTGTGCTTAGAGCCTTGGGATTCAAGATGGCACCCCTTTATAGAAGACAGCAAGAGTCTTATCTGTGAAGGATTACTGAGAACACTCCAAAGGGATAGCATCTTCATCAAATATAATTAACATGATTCCTACTTTTGCCAAGCTGGAGATAAGAGCTGTGATTAAAGAAGGATGTGTCAAATGTCAAATGCAGAATGGATGCCTAAGTTCTTGAAATAAATTATTAATTCACCCGGGCATTTTAATTTCCACTGCAAATGCAATTTGGGACACACATGTAGTTTGACACCCTAAAGGTATCAGCAAAAGTTAAACTTAAAAGAGTGCTGCAGAAACTGCCAGACAGCTGCTGTGTCCCCTGTTTCTCAGGACAAGAATCTAAAAAATTATCATAAATTAAAGTACAAAGTAACACCTCAGACAGTACTCATCAGTTTCCATCCATCTTTTACATCAGTGGTCCCCAACTCCCGGGCCACGGACCGGTACCTGTCTGTAAGTTGTTTGGTACGGGGTGTAAAATTTATGGTTTTCAGGGTTTTTAATCGTTATTTTTTAATCATTTTTATTGTTTACTTGGTTTCTGTGGGTCTTTTCCCATGTGTTTTGAAAAAAATGTCTTTTTTTTTGGTACCAGTACTGGTTTTATTTTGTTGTATTTATCCGCAACACCTTAAAGGCCAGTCCGTGAAAATATTGTTGGACATAAACCGGTCCATGCCGCAAAAAAGGTTGGGGACCGCTGCTTTACATTACTGCCATGTTGTGGCAGTCAGCTATTGTTGCTGAACCCTCTGTTTGTTTCATAGGAAACTGTAGTGGTCTCTATTTTATGGGCATGTCCATCTCCTGAAATCACTTGGTGAATGTAATAAGTTTAATCAGTTGTTTTGGCAAAACTCCACCTAGGTGGCAACTAGAATATATTTAGTTGCCACCTGTGAATATTGACAGTCAATCATGTCACACACTGCTCAATCTTTTTTATTCAGCTGATTTTTTTTCATTAATATAGTTAAACAGCTGAGATACATGGTGCTCACAGGATAGCCACTACAGAGATATAACTTATTATGCTGGACATTAAATAGAGTATATCTCAACTATAAATATATGCGGTAATAGTGTAAATCAATTTAATGCTGTTGGAGAACATTTGTTGCGCAGAATAAATAGTTTTACTTTTGAGACTATATACACAATTTTCCAATAATATGATTTGATGTGTACTGAGTTCTTTTCATAGTGTTTTATAGTTTCTTTTCCTAAAGGAACTGAACAACTCCTCCACCACTTGTCATTGTCGGCTAATAATAAATAATTGGTGGCAATATAGTGGGTATTTATTTAACTATAGACGTTTTAATAATATTTTGTGCAGCGTAACGATGATTTTGTTTGTGTGTCTGTGATTGCGTTGGGTACAATCATTTGCTTTGCCTGCTATTACCTTGATATATTTATATATTTCAATATTAAGGTTTTTTTGAATGATTTCAACATATCTTAACCGGCGACAAGTAAAAAAAGAAAACAACCTATTGAACACTACCCAAACGAAATTTGGATAATGTGAAACTGCTGCATTTTTCCAGTTTAAAATTTATGATGGAAGTGCCCATTCCCAAAAGTACCAACAGGGGTTTAAAGGTTGTTTAAAGAAAAGGGAAATGGCAATCATCTATACTGTTGCCACACTGAAAAGTCACTATTATTCTTATGAGCATTTTAGACTAAAATGAGAAAAAAAGCCACACTTGTTTTCATTAATGCATATAAAGTTTAACTTGCACACTATGAAAAACTGCTGTCAGGCAGTATACGGCTAAAGCTCTCCTTCCAGACATCTGAACTTGCAATATTGTGATTCTTTCGCTCTCGGTCAGTTTTTTGTCCATAGCGAATGCATATTGAATGTTGCCAGACCACAGTGATTGAAGCAAGTGGTCTGGCTTTGTGAGGCTAATAAAATGTATCTTATGTCATAAAAAGTATAGCTAAGGATGACTTCTTTCTGGAAGGATGATTGATTTCAAGGTTAAAAAAATGGAACATAGTGCCTGCTTCAGGTCTTGCCTCACTAAAACTATGGGGAGGATGTTATACAGCCACTGACTTTAACATTTTATTTCAAAGGTAAGTAACAAAACAAAGTAGAACATATTTATAAGAAAAGTAGAAAAGTCTGGTGAGGGGCTGGGATCTTGAGGAGAAAAGAGACTGGATAATTTATTTACAGAGTGAGTCAAAAGTCATTCAAGGATCTATCACTGAAATATTTATGTATATATTAAACTATGATGCATCTAACGCAATAAATCTGTGTGCTTTGGGGGTAGGGGGGGATTGGGGCTGTTGACAGATACAGAATTAGATTTTCTGGATGGGAGGTTGAGATAAGTGGTGGTTGTGCTCGTACAACAAGAGGTAAGAGAGGTCAAAAGGAGCATTATATCAGTGACTTTAAACACTGGTGCAATTCATCATTCACTCAGGTTTGGATGGGTGCATGTGATTTGTGTGTGATGTGCTTTTGTATTTATGGGATAATGATGGAGGGAATTCATGCAAGCATACACATGCTTAGCAAGCAAAATGCACGTGTGTGCAGTATGCACGCACACACGTGCACACCCTGATGTGCAGTGTCACAGACAAGTGATCAAAAGAAAATTGCAGTGTGCTTTGGGAACCCTGATGGGAAGGGGGTGAAATTAAAGAAAGTGCTTAATTCAATGCGACACATCCATTTACACAAAGTAAATTGCTAATATTCAAGTGTACATAGGCTTGAAGCTCAGCACAACTTATACCAAGTGCTTGCTGGGTCGGGGTAGAACAGAATATGGACATGCGATGTGTAGCATGTAGTACAGGTTACAATTTATTCAATCCCAGCGTTGTCAAGCAGAGCAAAGGAAGAAGTCTCACTTGATCAAATTCAATCCCCCGTCTGGCTTTGAAGCATGCTTTCATAAAAATTGCACATACATATTCAGTTACCCTGCACATATAAAACTCTCTCCGAGGATGCTTTACTATTTCACTGTCTACTAATATGTTGTGATCCCTCACAATTTCCAATGCAAATATGAATCAAGAGTAATAAGCTCCTGAGAAGGGGAAGCTGAATTTTCTGTCTTTGCGCATAAGGCTCCAGATGTAGAGTGAAACAGACTAAACACACCTATTACACAATACATCTGCTCTTTTGCCTGTGAAAAGATGAAACCAGAGGGATGATATGTATGGAAATGCAAAATAAGTGCAAGATTTGTGTGGAGTTAAAAAGAGGAGGTTTGAGTAATAGAAGTAAAAGTAAAAGAGGAGGTTTCAGTAATATGGGCATTGTTGGGAAGCTGCTATTTTAGTTCTGATTTACAGTCACTCTGTGTTCTTGTTTCCCATAAATGGCCTCTGGCTCTTGAGCATCCCATGCCCCTGGGGGGGCCAGAACATCTGTCAGTGGGGACAGTCATATGAAACATGCATAATTTCCCAGGGAATGGCTAATTCCTCTTTGACAGACAAGTAGAGAGGAAAAATACACACGGTAATGATGGCTGAGAAAACTGTATATCCAGTTATTTGTGTTAAAAAATATTCAGCACTGGTAAAGATGTTTTTCTTTAGATTAAGTACCACTGTCCTTCCATTAATTTTCTACCACTTATTTGGAGTCAGCCATGGTGGCAGCAGGCAAACCAAATTAAACTGGATGTCTCTCTTCCCAGCAATGTTTTCTATTTCCTTGAGGTATTAGGAACCTCAAGGCATTGCCAAGCCTGACTTCTCTAGTCATTTCTAAGTTCACCTGGGGGCCCGGAGGTCCTCAAACTAGGGGAAGTCACCCAATCTCCATTCTGATGAGGTGGCTGAACCACCTCATATGGGTATGTAAAGCATGCCAGCTTTTACTTATGAAGGAATATAATCTCAGTCATTTAGCTGACTATATGTTGGTCAGGTCCAGCAGTTTCTTGTTGCCAGATGATATTCTTCATTCAGGTCAGCAGACCTCCTCCTTGCTTCCTGATCCAACTCATCAGCAGATGGAAAACAGTTGAAAGTGCTGCGTTTCTTGCCCTTGAGTATTGAACAACCCTATTCTTGAACATGGTGTTTGTTATAGCTAATCCATTGCAATAACAGTATTACAGCACTACTCTGGCTCAGATCAATCTGCACATCCCTTCCTCATAGTCGATGTCAGTTCAGAAATCTCCGTAGAGACCTATAAATTTCCTAGGTGTCCAGAAACCTTTAAGTTCAGCTGCTCTGGTAGACTCAGCACTCTGAACCTTCCTGTCACGGTCGAATAGAGGTGACTCGCTCATTCTCTGGGGAGAACTCCAAAAGGTTGCCCTCCTGCCACAGACTCACAACTATGGGTTGATATATACCTACCAAAGCAATCTCTTTAGGTCCTAGTAAAATAATGTTTGAAGAAATTCAAGATAGCTATTGATGTAGACATAGCAGATATACAGTGTGAAACATCAGGCGAAGTACAGGTATCACCAGAGAAAACACTATTACTGTCAAAGCTTTTATGATACCCCAAATTAACTATATAAATAAATGAACACAATTACTTTCACTAAGCTTGTACGCTGAGGCTTCAGAGTGAATGCTTGTTACAGAGCAGCAAAACATACAGCAAAATGAGCCCCCATCAAAAGAGTTTCTATTCTTTTAAATGCTTTCCTGATGTGTGTAATAGGTCAGAGTAATCAGCATTTTATTTCCGCTCAATTAAAACAAATTGTTTTTTCTAAAGACTTGACAGAAATAATAGGAATAACACACGCACAGAGAGATACACACATTCACACACACACGCGTGCTCATCATCTCGTCTAGGCTGTCTTTCTACTTTCTAATTCACTCTATTTCCCTGCACTAATCCCCTGTTCAGTGTGAGGTGTTTTATTCTGTGCCTGTCAGCAGTTTGAAACAGCAGGCTCATATCCATTCATGGCATTGTGTTGTACAATTACACTGACAAATGCTTGAGTGATTTTCTTGGCGGTGTTTCATTAAAGAAAAAAAAAAAAGTCAGTACAAGGGGGTAAAAGAAATAGCTAGAGAATAAAACTGTGTTTTTCCACTATGAGGCTTCTCTCATAAATATTATAATTGTCCAGTAATAGAAAGAGAGAAAGCACCCACAGATATTTCCACTTTTCTGGTTAGCACGGGAAGCCTAAACTTGTCTGCAAGCTGAACTTGGGAGATAATAAAGGAAATCTAAATGGTATCTTCATCATTATGCTGTCCCATAAAGGGATGACAGCACAATGTAATACTTGCAGATTTTGCAGACAGAGGCACACGAGGGGAATAATAATTCTTTAGTGGGTTGTGACATGCTTTCTGTGATAAACATAATCTTCAGTAAAGTCAAAAATGTGTGTGGACATTTGTGTTTGACATTTGGAAAAGCAGTGACGGCGGATAGCTGTTCACATGGGGAGATGCTTTTTGTCACTTGCAATCAGTTGTATTGATCAAGAGTTAAAACATTTTCTGTCAGTATTCCAGTTACAGCAAAGCTAGGGTTTGAATGTAAATGGCTGCATCTTACTGTGTGACTGTCCTCACGTGTATACGTGCTACTGGGTCTAATTATTATCTTGAAGATATAGGACAGCACCAAAGATAACGCAGCCAGCCCAAAGGTTTCTCATAAACTTTTTAATAATTTTTAAAACAATTGTTGTCATGATAAGGTGAGCATGAGTCCACAGACTCAAGCTCGTACTAGCATGAAAACAACTGACATCTAATGTCACACAGAGCAGAAGCAATTATAGTTATCTCAATATTCCCTTGTTTTTGTAATGCAGAATGTCAAGATGCAAGGCAACATCCCACCAATGTGATGTGATTAATTGAGATGCCACTCGGAAGGTTATTGTGGTTTGAGCTGATTAGCGGGGTCAGAGGCTTCAGGCACACCTGCTCTACTGAACTAGACACTGTGAGCAAAGCAGTCGAACAGCATGATGCAGACTGCAGACACACATCCACACAAATGCACCGCCACAATTGTAAACAGAGACAGACAAATAGAGACAGGAACACACACGCGTACAAAGGTGTGGACGGACAGGCTGACAGATGTATAAATATAATGCGAGAGTGGCAGAAACGTTACTTTTCATGCTAATTAGCTGTCTGATCAAGTGACAGAGACAAATATAGGTGGCCAAATACTGGTGGCTCGTCCATAGTGAATCATAATACACAGTGCACTGTAGAGAAAATAATACTACTTTAGACTAATGAGGTTTGTGTTCTGGAGAAATGCTGATCCTTTTTAATTCAGTGTAGTTTAAACTACTTTGAACAGCAAAGTCAAAGTCAGATGAAAAGAGAATTTCTATTCTATTCTATTGACAACACTGCATATGTTTCACTCCAACACTCCATGAGATTTCATTATTATTTTAGTAAAAATGTGAAGAGATTTTGTTACCATTTTTCAGTCACCATGTCAGGAAGCACTGTTTGATTACCTGTTATATTTCTTTCATGTTCACTGTGGTGCATTCAGGGTCAAGTAATGAGATGGTGAGTAAGTACTTGACAATGTTGATCAGGTAGGGAGAGCAGTTATGGAGGAGAGAAAAGACGCAAATAGTGATGGTAAACGGTAAATCCAAAATTTAGACCAAATACTGACACTGTGGCTAGAGCCTTGGATTAAACACATTAAGTTTAATGTATTAAGGACCTTCATAGGACGTAGGAGATGGCTGCTTTTTACAGTGGACAGAGCCATGCAAGGTTAAACGCTGTTTAACTTTATTTCCAATCCCAATGCAAGGTTAATTGTTGTATCCTGTTCCCTATACAGACACCAGAGTAGACTCAACCTTTTCGGCTCACTCACAGAAAGAGTGCAGTTAACTGGACCTGGAGTTGTATCCACGTGTTATGTCAAATGCAGAAATATTACATAGCATATAAACTTGAATGTGTCTTGTCTTCTTCTGGAAAAAAACAAAACAAAAAACTAATAAACAAAACTCTGTAAACAGAAACTGCAACCATCAGAGTAAAACCTGACTTCAGTGCCTTCACACAGTGTTTGCATTTCGGCTCAGTGTTTAGTGGCGCATACAGTACGTTCCCATCGGTGTTACAGAACAAATGACCTGGTGCAGTATTACTTTGATCCTCTGAGGGTACATGGTCTAACTCACATCAAGTTTGTTGATGTTCCCATTTTTTAAATTGCTCACTTGTTCTTTCTCTCTCACCCTCCATTCCTGGCTCCTCAGCCATTTTTGGTCCCTAGGGGAGTGGGGGTGACGGAGTTGGGGGGTAGCGAGGGAGGGTGGTGGTGAGAGGGACGGGGTGGAATCTAGGACACATGAAATATTGAAATCCTTCCTGGGGAGTCCTCATCATCAGCATATGTTGCTCTCATCTCTGGTTCACTGTCTCTTTTTTCTGCCTCGGTAGCTCCTCTTACTATTCCTCCCACTCATGGTGTCAAAGTTCCTTCCATACTCATTCAGACTCCGTATCATTCATTCATTTATTCACTCATTCATTTATTCTGAAGACCAAAAAAAAAATAAAAATACTACCTTAGCTCAAACAGCTCTGTGCCTCTTACTCTAACAAATTGTTTTGTTTACATGAGTGGCAGTATACTCCCGAGATCTCTTTTGTACCGTTAAGCTTTTGGCCTATTCAGCAATACCGCCCCCTCCACACCATATACAGTCTATGCCTGCATGAATTATAATATGTTCTACTGATTGTTTTATCTTCATGCAAGACGCATAGCATTTTATTTATTTATAATTGATTGTGTTTCATTTTTCAAAATACTGAAGCAAATAAACTCATTAGAGTCTGGGTGATATTATTAGCAGCTGAATCAAACAGACATTAGATTTGTTTTCCGTCTCTCATCATTTCTTACTACATCTCTTCTTGTTTCCACACTTTTGGTCTTCTACTTATTTGGGCCTTATTCACACTGGGTTGTTATTTTCAGGTGGTTTCAAGAGTGAAGAATGTCACAGTGCTCACAGTCCTGAATCACCCACTTGGGAAATGAAGAAGAGATGAGAGAGAAAGAGAGATGGGAGTGAGAGATGGCCCATAAATGTAAACTGGGCGAATGTCCAGACATTTAAAGCCTTCTTTTATAGGGAAATAGCTTCATCAAATAAACAGGTGTGCTGATCTAGAATCCCCGGAAGAAACATATCAGTCCTGAGGGATTTATATATAGAGGCCACTCACTCCGAGTGTTGAGTGACCTTCAGGAGCAATCTGACACTCTGTTAAGCCTGGCCCACTTAGTTTCATTTAGCTGTAATTGGCTTAATAGCCCATAGATACAGAGGGCAGGAAAACTTTCCTCCTAAAATTAGACGTTTTCATGCTGGACCTGCTGCTCTACCGAGAGGGAATCTTGACATTATGGAGTGAGGATGGAAAGTGTGGAGCTGTTTGTTTGTTTGTTTGTGACAAAAGGGGAAAAAGTGATTTTCTCTCCTGGGGCAGAGCAGTTTCCTAAACACATTTGGAATGTTTTCCTCAAGTGGCTTAGCAGCAATATGTGTGTGCGCGTGTGTGTGCGTGCCACAGCTCCATTTTGTTGATGATGCTGTCACTGCTGCTGGCATCTTGGATACGTACCAGCATCTCTCCAGGCAAAAGAAGGGGACCATATATCTCTTCTTGCGTCAGACACACACAAACTCACACCTCCTCTAGTATCTTCCATCCTCTTTTCTCCTATGTGTGGCCTTGGTGGGCTGTGTGGCCTGTAGGAACAGAGAGTGTGTAACTAAGCACATCCTGTCATACAGTCATGCTATCTTCCCCTGGTCCAGACCTCGCCTTCCCTTCATGCTCCGTTTGCCGGTTATTCTCAGGAGACTGCTGCTCTGAATAAGAGGTCCTGCAGTATGAAGGCGGACTGTATTAGATTACAGTTACACACATCTAACCTCAGTATTAAAAAAATAAGGGAGTACTTAAACGACATGCTGAAAAGTGAACCACAAAATATTTAGGTTGAAAATCTGTACTATTTACATTGTGTACTTCAGTGAGAATAAAAGGATGTAACAATGGTATAACCAACTATTTGAAAGCTGGATTTAAAATCACACATACAAAAAAGTTAAAAATATAAATTAGAGGCTGATAAAACTTGCATTACAGTGTAGCTGAATCTCCCCCCAGATTCAAGATAAGGGCATCAGCGGCACTTTTTGACTGCATTAGATGCACTTATACATAATGTTTCCAAGGTTCTCAATCGGATTCAGGTCTGGGGAAAGTGAGGGCCTGCCAATGCCACTGATTCTTTCATTATCCAGAAATTGCTTACAAAGTCTTGGCACATGGGGCCTGTCTTTGTCCTGAACCTGCTGAAACCTAGGGCCCACTGCACCAGCCCAAGGTCCAAGGTCTAAGGTCTACCTAAAAGCAGACTCGGTCCTGTTGGCTAGCACGTGGAGGCCTGCAAGGACGTGCCTCCCCAGACCATCACTGACACACTGCTAGCGTGGTAATGCTGGATGATGTTGCAGGCCTCTTGAAGTTTGCCATGTTTTTTCCAGACTTTTTCAGGCCTGTCACATTCACACAGTATGAACCTCATGTGTGAAAACACTAAAGGATTATTGGCCATCATATCGCCCTCATGGCAACCTCAACGAGTTTGTTTGTGACAGTTTGGTCAAGAAACATGAGCATGAGAAGCCAGCTAGAGGGCATTTTGTAGGGTTTTGGCAGTATCCCTCCTTTCCTCTTGGCAAAAATCAGTTGATAGTGTTCCTGCTGTTGGGTTGATGCCCTTCTCCGACTCTGTCCAGCTTTCCTCATATGGTCTTCTGGTTATCTCCTCCACACTCTTGAGACTGTGCTGGGAGACACAGCAAACCTTTTTGCGACAGCATGTATGGATGCACCACCAAGGAGGAGCTGGACTACCCGTGCAATTTTAAGTAGTCTGCAGGTAGTGACAAGGACACTGGCAAAAACATAACCTAGAAAAATAAAACGAAAACAGTCTGAAGGGATAAGGAGTGAGCAGTGGCTTTTGGTATGAACTTTGATGTAATATCCAAAGAAAAGTGCATCAATCTGTCAACCATCAGCTGGAAACAAATGCTCTGCATCGGTACATCTACTCCAAACTAATGGCAAGATTCTCGTGATAAACCATGCTGTTAATCTTGTCACCCACTCCTTGTATATATCCCCTTTAATTTCCTGGACATGCATCAAATATTACAGTACTGCTTAGGTTACCACTACCTAAGACACCTGTCCCCCATGACAACCGTGTCTTTGAAAAATAGTAAATTCAGCTTTCCCTCAACCTTCCCTCTGAAAGAAAAAAGATGAAATGGAGTTTGTAAGCATATAAGACAGGGGCAGCTTACAGTGAAAGCCTGCTTTCCGTAAGCACCCTGAGAACAGCACCCTTAAAGCTGCTGGAGATCTGCTGTCTTGCTCAAGAACATAACCCTGGATATCACAGGCAGCTGGAGTCTTCAGAGATGGTTGAATTAGATCATGTCAATCAAACAAATTAACCCGCCATAAGATTTGGCTCTGATGCTATACATTTCTCCTTCATATTTGCTGCAGAACTGTGTCACAGTGTTAATGCATTCATATCATCAACTATGCCAGCTGTTACATAACAGTGATAACAAGTGGGAGTGGAGAGAAGACAACAAGAATAAGCAGACAGAAAAGTAAAAATAAATCTTTGGTTGAATCACAAGTAAGAGGACAAAATAATAATTTTCTTTTTTAATACACCTAACTATCCACTGGAGTATAGTTAAATAAGAAGAAACCAAGCAGAAGACTATCACTCACTGACTGAGTTTGAGTAACTAAGTATAGTACAGAGGTTGACTAGTATTATGGCAATTACTGTGAAGTAGGTTAGGACTCTAAAGTCTAGATGCTGCTGCTGCTGGTGGCAGACCAGAGTTTGCAGACGGCTGAGGAAGACTTTGAATAAGACTCCCTGAACATCCAGGATGAGGGTGGACATGGGGATGATGAGGGCTGCACAAAAGACAGTCTGAAAGGAAGAATGACAAAACAACAATAGCGCTTCAACAATGGGGAGCAGAGACTGATTGGCTGACAGAAGACGGCCAAGAAGATCAGTGTTGGCTTGTGGAAGTGATGAAAAGGATATGGCAGCAGCAATTGCAAAGGCAGCAGATGTAAACTCATGCAAAACCTTCATTTTACAAGGCATTCAATCAGACTTTAACAGAGAAAGAAATCCTTAACTGTGTCTCTGTTTGATTATTCTAATTTTGAGGTATTAGCTTTTGTTTGTCATTGTTCATTGAATCAATATCAGTGAATTGATGACAGTCTGCAGCAGGAAACTGAGCTGATTTTGCTAATGGGAACCATATATTATACATGTACACACAGACCCTACATCTAATAACAGCAGAGGTCCCTTTACCTCTCAGCTGCTCAGTTTGCATTCAACACGTCACTCTTAGACACATTAACTTAACTGTATCTGCACATTTCACTCATCATTAGCAGAATTACTCATTACCCAAGGGTATAAGGGCCACAGTACTTGATGTAACAGAGGTTTCAGTGTCACAATGAATAAATGTGACTAATGATGACAGTGTCACAGTGCACGAGCAGAGACATATTTGCATTCGCTTCTCCACAAGGAAATGAGTGTCCAGGGACAATTCATTCACAAGCAGATACAACATGTTTGTTAACATCCCTGTAATTAAGAACATGTGCTTTAATGAATACATAATAAGGCAGCATATACTAACACAGGCAAAATCCTTTGCAGTGTTAAGCATCAAGTAATTTTTTTCTGACTTGTATTTGGCCTTAAGGAGTCAATTTGGGTTGCAGAGATTATGAGACTATACCTCAAAACCCCATGGTTGACATCTACAAGAAGCTGAAATAAGTTCAATTTATATTGTGTCTCTTCTGAAAGAAACTGTGCTTAAGATGTTTTGCATCAAAAGCAGTTTGTTAATTTTTGATCAACATCCAATCTGTCTCTTTTTTTGTACTATTCTGGGCACACATGGTTAAGAGAAAACCCTGGACAGACAGAGCATGCTAGGCGGCTTACATTTCCCATCTGTCCTGAATAGCTTGGGATTTCCTCAAAAGAGCTGGAAGATGTGTCAGTTTTTTTTTCTCCTTGCCATTGCTACCCAAATACATGTAGGCAGCAAAATGTAGAAGGCTGCTTTGGGTATGTGGGTGATCTGTCTCTCTCTGGCATTTTAGAGGTGGTTGGAGGACTGCTCGGAAAGTACAAACTGAGTGGCAATTCACATTAAAGAAACTCTTCCTTCTGCCCCCACATATCTTCACATATACAGAACCCATGTAGAGATGGAGAAATGATGTAATATTGCAGGAGACCAGAGTTAGAAAGCAAACTGAATTTTAGCAAGAACTGTGACACATTTTGGGTATTATTGGTCTCACATTTAAGAGATAAAATTGCATACCATTAAATTGTTTTGCACTCAACTCTTTTTGGTGTTATGCTGCAACAACAAAAAACTTTTATGTTCTCTCCATTTTAATCTGCATAAGTCTGTACAGTGAGAGAGAAAGAAACAGACACTGAATAATGCTAAAAATATTTGGAGATAAAAATAATGGGAAAGAGAGAATCACAGCAGGTTAATAACTGCATTGCTCAGGATGTACCTTTGTACATGCTGGAGTATGCTGCTCCTTATCTCACTCTTTTACAGTCTGCTTGTCCAGAGTCATCTGCCGGCGGTGAGGCACACAAGCCTCAATCATGCAGCAAAGTGAAAGTCAATATATTCGTGAATGAATTTGAAGGAGATGCCTAAGGCCTATAAAAATAATGGAGTGTGTAACATTATCCTCAGCACCCCAAATAGAAACAGCCTTAAGGGGAAAGTATCTAGCATAAGACTGCTTCACTCATCTATGCACAGCAGGGAATGCAGGAGAAACAGAGTGCAATGTGGGCTCTTACCTTTCTGGGGAGATGCACAGCCAAATATAGGATATTACAAAGCTTTGCCTAATTGCAATTCTCATCTCAAATATAAGCCTCCCATGTGTACTGTGAATCTAAGTGCATTTTTGTGCACGTTTGTTTGTGAGTGTAATAAAATATAGTTTTTCCTTCTCTCCCGATGAACCCATGCTCACAAGGCTCTCAGTATTTGCATGCATTAGAAATGCTCAAACAAAGGAGCTTCAGTGCTTATCTCCTAAGATAGAACAGAGAAATACCGTGTGCGGTGTTTGATGTGCTGCTTTAAAACTGAATGTGATTGCCTACTTTTTATATGTATGAGTTCTGCGCAGCCTGTGGAACACTTGCTTTTCCAGACAGTGTGTTCAAGCCGAAATAGATGAAATGACAAATATGTAAAAAAAATTAAATCACAGCACTATCACATATGCTTGCTTTAGAGACAGACCTGACTTCTCTATGCAATACAGCATGCTATCCAGCCAAGTCTCTCGAGTTAGGCTGTCTTTTAGAGTCAGTGTCAGGCAGGCCAGGGATGACAGAGTTGTCACGAAAAGAAATTCAGTCACACCCTGTCAGAGGCAAAAGGACACACTTTGTCTTCATCTGACTTGTTTAAACTTAAAGTTTACTTTCTTTTCCTCCTTGTTTTTGTTTATGTGTGTTTCTCATTTAGCTTTCATGAACTTCGCATTCAATTCAACTGACTTGCACTTGTTTTTTATCCAAGTCTAATAATAACAACACATTATCCAGTCATCTCAACTCATCCACGTACAAGCTTGGAAATTTACAAAAGCAACATCATTAAGGCTACAAATCAGCCCAAACACACAAGAAATCAAGACCATATCATAAAACCACTTAAGCACATCCCAGATTTAAGTTATTTCTGGATTTGATGTTATTTTGAATGGTACAGTTCATCACCATTTCATTTCATTTTGAGTTTTTCTTTGACAACAAATAACATCTGTATAACATGCATCCCATCGAGCTTCCATGTGCAACACATAATCAGGACAATAGTTTCATCTAAACACATTCAGTTTGTCAGTTGCTTGCTTGCTTTTTGTTTTGTTTGTCATCCATTTTCACTCCATTCCTTCCCCCTTGTCTGTCACTCTTTTCTAACTAGGTCATCCTATTCTCACCTCACTCCAGTATACAAAAGCCATATCATCTATTTCCATATTTGTATTTCTGTTCAGTTTCATAGGAACAGCTTGTTATTTCACGATGCAGACTTGATTAGGATGTTTTACTTGTTTCCCACCCTCAAACTGGGTGGTTTACATTAGAGTAAATCAGCAGTAGTGAATGACTGTGCAAAGGAGCTCCAAAATGTGTAGTGGTTTACCGGCATACTAATCACCCACCATCTCTTCTTCTCTACAGAATCCGCTCCACCCTCATTCTTAATTTGTCAGAATATTTTTTTTCTCTGCATCCATATTATAATGCCTTGTACAATTTCTGTCTCAGAATATAATTTTTTATTCTACATTTCTGATACACTTCTCTTCTGTCTTGTCCCCCCCGCTGACTGTCACCTTTTCTTCTTATAGCTCATATGGATCAATAAGGTTAATAGTAAAGATATACCGTCTTTCCTCTCACTAACCTCCTATCACCCCTTGTCTTCTCTTTTACTCTGATATCTCATGCCATGTGTCAAATGACAGCATAACACATTTTTCTGAAAACAATATAGCAAGCCTCTGAGAGACAGAGAGAAAGCAGGAGAAGAGAAGAAAGTATATCAACCCCCCACAGGGCAGCAGTGAGAGATGGGCACCCCCTCTGAGCTTGGTTCTGGGGGTTGCCTGTCTCTGCACCCAATCTGGTGCCAGCACGCTCATTCTCCCACTCCATAAAATGAAAAACTGCCTGTGCCCTGCCTGCTTTAGTGTCTCTAGCAGAATTCCAACTATGCTTTGTTTGAATTACCACTTAAAAAATCCCGTTGGTTTTCAAATTTATTCAATAATAAAATCTGAACCATTTTGCGTCAGTCATAAAAGCTCATTGCCATACATAAAAATAATAATTACATCATATGAGCAAGGCAGTGAGGGCATTTTTTGGTGCTGTTGTGTATAATATGAATATGTAGAATCTGCAGGAACTGGCAACTTTGGTACATGGGAAGGACACAGATGGTTTTACATTTGCTGTGTCAATACTTGGAAGCCATACATGTGCAACATTGTGCATTACAACTATATGTAAATGTAACAACGAGAGTTGTCTCATACCTTTTATTTTATGAACAAACATACTGACTCTTTAAAATGAATCTGCTGATATCTGCAAATTTTGATTAACTTTGATTGAGGTAAATTTTGATTATGAAGCTAAAAAAATGTTAATGCTAAGTGATAGATTTACTGAGTACAGTCAGTCTGTGCCATCAGGTACTTTTCTGAAACCATTAAAACTTCTGTAGGGCGTGTGGTGGTGCTGAATACGATGTTAATTATAATTATAAGCACCACCACCACCAATAATAATATGTATTATATGGTGAGAAACTGGCTTGATTATAAATCTGTATGAGCACTAATCAGACCTATTAAGTATACCCTGTAAAGCCGCTCTCCATACAGTCTAAGAGAGAAAGTCAACTTCATGAATATAGTTTAGGTAAAAAGGCATCTGATAAGTTAGAGACTGAGTTGTTAGCGAAACAGAGAGCACAAAATTACAACAAAGATATTAATTATGTATAAATAGTACATGCAACTGATGAACTAATTCATGTAATAGCAGAACCCGCAGAGCAAATATGCAACGTATGAATCAGTGTAAATAAGAGGTAACCGCCACCTCAAAAACAGCTGATAAATGCAGTGCTGAGTTCAGAGTTGCATCTAACGAAAAAAGTCAAAGTTTTGAAAACTGCATTAAAGAGAAGAGGGTTAGTTACACCTTGTGTGTCTGAGCTGGGAGCTGAGCTTGGTTGTGTCAGCATCTTAAAGGAAGCAACACTGGAGACCTTCTAGATGCCGTTGCACAAATGAAATTGATGTGTAACTTAAGATAGTTGTGTTTCCTCTCCAATGTTTTTGGATGCAAAATTAAAGATGCTTCTCACATATTACAAATGCTTTCATCATTAAGTGGAGGCGTTAGTGTTGACTGTCTTCTTTGGACATACCTTCCATCAGAGGATCAGAAGCTTTTCATAAAAAGGTGTCTCTTGAAGGGACTTTTAATGCAACTGTGAAATAAGTTAAACTGTTTTTTTACATAGCATAACATTTTACTTATAAAAAAAGAAAAACATACCTCTCATGCTTATTGCTGGTTAATCAGAGCAGGGGGAAGGGTGAGATAGTGCTGAACCTTTTTTCTAATGTATGTAGAACGTCTTGCATAAAGAAGTATTGATGTGATGGTTTCTTACACTGCAATTATCAAACCTCATCCTGTAGAAAGAAACTCTGATACATTTGTGATTAAATAAGACACAGAGCAGTATCAAGATTACCATTTACAAGTATATTAATTAGAAAATTATCTTTAAGCAACTAAGTAATGTTTGAACTTAAAGGGTACTTTGAGTTTAAGTCTAGAACTCGAACAATGAAACAAATTTCTACAGTTTTGTTCTTATACCATGAAATGTTGTCAAAATTAGGAACACTCTGTCTTCAAATAGTACAGAGAAAGTAGTCTACCAATTTCTAACTTCATGCTCGAACTACTGCTAATGGTTACTATCAGGATGTCCCAATATTGTGGTGAGAATGCTGACAGGAACTTGGAAGAGAGCTCATATTTCTCCTATATCAGCTTACTTTCACTGCCGGCCATTAAACCCAGAATCAAATTTAAAATCCTATCCATCATATCTTAAAGACCTTATTTTATCATATTATCTCAATAGAGTTCTCTAAGTACTCTGTTACTTCTGGTTCCCAGTATTTCAAGAAGTATAATGGAGAGTTATACTGCTATATGTTGTAGACCAGCTTGCTGTTTGTGTCCCAGTTGGGATCTTTGTTTTTCTCATTGTTACCTTGATTTTCACCCATTGATTTGTTTTGTTTTCACTTGCTTTCTGGTTTCACTTTGACACACTGGTTCATTTAAGCACCAAAAACTACTTTTCAAGACTGTTGCTTGGGATAACATATTCCTTATCACAACATAAACCTTGCAAATATATACACTTATGTAGAGTTTATTTTTTCGTTGCTATAAATCTGCTGATTTTTTAGTATTATAACACTTGTTTGTCATTGTTCTCATTATTTTTCCCTCAAACAACAAAAATTAATTGAGTCTACCTCCCAGAGCCACTTAATTCCCCTACCTGTGCTTGGTGTTCATTATTGGATAGATTTAAGCCTCCTGTACTCACCCAGAGAAGGGAAGGTTTTATTATATTATTACTTACTTGAGATCTCTGGTGTTATGAATTAGTACTTTTATAAAAACCTGATTTTCGGGCTGGTGAGCTTAACCTGGTGTAGGCGAAAACATTAGACTGATACAGGGACAGTCTCAGCATTCACTATCACCAAGAGGACATTGGGGTTGGCCATATAGAAATCAGTAACTAACAAATCCACAATCAGGACAGGTGTCAAGCAGCTGATTCATCAGTTGACCTAGGAACATTGATTTAAAGGAACCCAGGAAGTGATTCTGAAACAGAAGCATGGTGGTTGACTGTGAAGGTAACTTGGAATTTACTGAGCCAGGAGCTGGAAAGATGCGGCCTTGGGGAGTTGGGACGTAACGATGAATGATAATAAGGCATGGTGTTGCAGAAGCCACATTTTTTTTTCTGAAGGACTTATCAGCAGTTGGCTTCTGGGGATGTTAGGGGCAACATGAGACAGTAAACAGATCAGTGGTTAGCTGACTCAGAAGAGCCACTGAGCTAGATAAATGGGATTAACGGTGCCCTCAAGGGCCACACGTTGTGGCGCAGCGGAGGGGGTCATTATGACTGGGCATTTTCCCTTTAAAAAGTGCTGCATGTTTACTAGGTCTAATACTGTACAACAAAGAAAGCGAAAACAAAAGCAAGTCAAAAAAATTATTGTCCTTTGGAACAATTTTGGTCAGTTTGTGTTTTTGTGTTGTAAACTCAAACAAAACAGAATACAACCTAAATGCAGTGTCTGGGAATTTTAGGAAACAAAAATGTGACTAACAACAAAGTAACTCAACAAAAAGGTAACCCAAAACACATACTTGTGTGTAGGGAACAATGCAATCCTTAAGAACCTTAGGAACAAAGGGAGGAAGAGCTCTGTCCACAGAATAACAAAAAGCACAAATACTCACATTCATGAAATAAACCATACAAATACACGTACCTTATCCTTTTTTCTTTCAGTTAAGTCCTTTGATGTCACACCACTAAATGGCATCGTGGCACCTTATTTCATTTAGTGAGAAAAGGTCCAATGCGTGTCCATGGAATTATTTAAAACCTCCATATCCTGTGCTATTGTCAGGTGTTTTGTTTGGATTTTTCTATTGTTATCATAACCCCCCTCATTTTCCTTTTTGGGATATGCATGAGGTAACTCATTTTGTAGATTCTATTGTGGTTTTCTAATTACTGGTCTATTGTGTTAGTTGTTTTCCCACATTGTCTGTGTGACCTACTCCTTTTCTATAGTTTAATTAATTTTATTTAAATGGCACATTACATTTGAGTGCTGCTTTCAAGGTACAATTTAATAGTGTTTCTATTTACTCATCTAATGTGCAAGTGACAAGTATAAAGGATTTGGTACGATTTGCTCAGAGGGAGATCATCCCATCCCCTCTTATTTTGCCAGCTGAGTAAACTACTCCAGAAATATAGTGCAGTTATTTACTGTATTGCTTATGTCAGCTCATTGATGTCAATTGTAGAGGTTTAGGACAGTGCTACTTTTTAATTAACACTGTTTACATTTGTCTGGCATCCATCGTACATTGATTGTGCAGACAAACATCTACTTACCAAGAAGCACAAGCAATTCCCTGTCCCCTAAAACTAAAAGCACCATATTGCCCTTCACATCCCTTATCAGCCCACTTCAAGCACCCGTAC
Source organism: Hemichromis elongatus (assembly GCA_015108515.1). Taxonomy (NCBI): domain Eukaryota; kingdom Metazoa; phylum Chordata; class Actinopteri; order Cichliformes; family Cichlidae; genus Hemichromis; species Hemichromis elongatus. The sequence continues at coordinate 14,448 of VUQR01000283.1, read as the reverse complement.
TAACCCGACCGTCCTTTTCAGCTCCCAACACACACACACAAATACATGCACGCACACCTCCCTCCTGACCTGTTTAATCCTTAATTACCATGTCTAATTAGACCCTGACATCAAGAGGTCAATCAACTAATTACAGAATCAGAAGATGAAAGGAAGAAGAAAAGAGCACCAGTCAGAGACCTCACAGCCATGACTAAAACCAACCATCGCTGTCATCTCTTTAAACACACATCTGTTCTGCACATACCAGGGGTAACTGAGTTTCAGAACGCATTATTGTGTACTTGCAGCCCCGTACAAGCATCAAGTGTAAAAATATCCCCTCGTACGAGCATGCATGCTCTTATAGACGTGATAAGCATATGGAGAGTAAACGCTATTGCCTGTGACAGGAAATTCCCCCATAATGCAGCTCACCTTAAGGCCTCTCACTCACAATTTACAGCCTCGCCTCTCATCGATCTGCAGCTTTGGATCCATGCTGGGTACAGCGCAGGTCAATCTATCAGATGTGTGTCTGCGTGTGGTAGGTGAGGTAATCATGTATGTTCTTTTACAGTTAGTTGTATATTTGAGCGTATGGATTTATGCACATGTAAGCATTTGCGTTTGTGTGCGAATTTAATGGTATGTTGTAAAGTGTACGCATTATTGTATATGTGAGTGTCTTCCAAATCGATATGTGTTGAACTGTCTTGTATTTTACAGCTGCATCAATACTAGGATCAGCGTCTTAATCAGCAGTGTGTATCTGGCCTGGAAATAGAGTCCCCGGGGAAATGCTATTTGGAACGCCGTAACAGCATTGACGCAGGCTGCCCCACAAACGTTCCACCTCCCGTCATCAATCCTTTCATCTATGCTACATTCATGTACAGTGAAGTAACTATAGGATGCAGCATTATTTACACTGATGACAGCTGATATTTTTTTCTCCTCAAAAATCCTGCCCACGTCATGTAATTTCACACATATTGGCTCTATTTTTAATGAGCTAATGATTTCAACTTCAGTACTGTGTTTTGCTCCTGACAGCAAGTTGGCAGGATTGTCAGTTAGTAAACTTGTCATGAGAACATTAAAGAAGTGCTGAAGATCAAAAGCTGGAAAAAGGAAATGGAGGCTATGTTCTCCTGCCATAATAGACTATAATTTACGGATAGACTGGCTGAGCCACATCGCCGACTGTCAGGATTTTACTGACAATAAATCCAGTGAAAACAAGCAACACAGGATGTTACATCTATGTGTTATCATATTTTCTGACTCCCTTACTATCACATTTGCAATGCTCAAATCATTAAAATGGATCACATGCTAATTGAGGCATATGCTTAGGTAAAGATTGTTGTTAGTGTTACTGGAGGTCAGGCCACCAAGCCATCCACCACTTAGCTCTGCCTAAACCGCTTTAACCAGAGAATTCTTCCAGGTTGTGTAAACAACCTATCAGAGTTGGGCTCTGCCAGACCCCACGGGCCCTCCTCCAAGCCTCGTTCCAGGGTGGAAATCCAGAATCATTTTCTCAGGCAAGGTCACATTGTGGTTCTTCTCTAGGGATCTTTCGAATTGCACTTAATTTGCCTACACATTCTCTTGGGATCGCTCAAGCTCAACCAAACTCCTCTACCATGGTAAGATTGTGCTTTGACTGTGTATTGTTTAAAAAGTTAAGACTGTGAGAATGTGAGAGGTTAACCCTGGGATGCAAACTCGATTAACATTTTCTAATATTATCAATACTTTCTGGGAAAAAAATGTTATTTGCCTCTGACATTTCTTCTGGCCTCTGGTAGATTATCTGTGCGCTGTGGCAGAAAAATCTGTGGCAGAATTGCAGAACAGCAAAATTCAGATTTTGGTCATCAACCTTTTTGTGAGATTTGCATTTGATTTGACTTGTAAGTTCTCATTGTTCACCGATATTAATTACACCCTGCTACTACTGGGATGAATCCCATTTTATCTTCCAAACTGCTATAATTCTTCATATAGTTTCAAAAGGCTGCTCACTTAGCAATAAGTAGTCCCCCAAAAATCCATCAAATATCCTTACACAAACCACCAGCCTGAACCACTCATGCAAGGCAGGATGGATCCATACTTTCATGCTGTTAATGCCAAAATATGACCCTACCATCTGAATGACTGAATATTAAGACTCATCAGACAAGCCAATGTTTGTCCAGTATTTTACTGTTCAAATTTAGTGAGCCTGTACAAATTATAGCCTCAGTTTTCTGTTGTTAGCTGACAGGAGCGGCACCCAGTGTGGTGGAAGAAGTACACCTAGTGAAGTGGCCACCAGTGACTTGGTGGAGATACCATCTGAATTTCAGGAGCGGGATCACACCTCCTTCACGCCCCTTCCGTCCTCAGTCTATATATGTCCCCTTCTCCAATACCAGCTGTTCTCATTTTCATGCCCCATCCTGCCTTAATTGGTTTCCCAAAATAAGGTTTGAAAAAGCCATTGTCCAGCAATTTCTACCTCTAGAATGTATTCCCAAATATTTAAGAGAGCCAATTTGTTGACAATAACTAGACTGCATTACCACATCACTGAACAAACACCTCGCTGACTGACATAGACACTATAAGAAAAACATTTGCCTAAGTCTCTGCTATGACAATTATCTAACAATATAATCTGCTTGCATCACATATTAAAAGCTCTCATATGAAAGCTTGCTGCTGATAGCTTATTGGGGGTAGGTATAGGACAACAGCCATCACTGGCATCGTGGAACTCTCCCATTGACTTGCGATCACGATTCGTGTTTTTAATGTTCTCCCTCTGCTCTCCGTTCCTCACTCCCTGCAGTGGTAAATTGCATTAGAGGAGATTAATAGAAGACATTCAATTTACAAATCATCCCGCTGCACATTTTCCTATTCATCCCCCACCCCACGTTTATTCCTCACCTCCTCTTTTTCTCATTGTCTTTCTCTCCATCATCAGTGTCATCATCAGCTTTTTCACTCTCTTTCTCTTATAAATAGCAGAGTGGTCAGATTGCAGACCAGCCTAAGAGAGCAGACCACTTATCCAGCTCTGAATACTGGAAACTTGCCACAACCGCAGCGAAGCACAATAAGTCTTTCTCTTACAATTACACACTCTGTCGCAGAGGGTGCTATTTAATGTGTATGTAGGTGTGTGCGGTGGGAGGTATATATATTTTTGAGTTCCTGACACCATTTCAATGCAGCTATAAGAGTGACAACGGGCAACTTGCCCTGCCTACTTTATCTCTGTCTCTCTTACGCATATACACACAAACACACATATAGTTATTTTGTTTATTTCACCGTGTCGTTCTTCTGCCCAACTTGCTTTATTTACTTCCTTCTACCCTCTCTCCTACCATCCTCCTGTCCTCCTTTCCTTTCTTCCTTTTTTCAAATCCTTCTCCTCCTCCTGTCCCTGCTTTCCCGTGCCAGCATGCTGCTCATATTTGTTGTCTTCGAAACCATCCTCGGCAGGGGTTTCGGTATTGGCTGTAATAAGTTGTATCTCTGTTCTGGGCCACCTGTGTCAGCTGGCACTCTTCTCTTTCCGCCTCATATCACACACTGAGCTCTTAATGCATTTACATCTCAACCGCTGGGAGGCAAGTAGGTGTTTGCTCTGATGTGCGTGTTTACGAGCGTGTGTCGTGCGTATTTGTGTGAAGTGTGTTTGTAGGTATGCTTGCGTGCACCGGAGCATTTCATCCGTACATTCAGTCAGTCTCTATGAATTTCAATGCGATGTTATCTGTGGCAGCTGGTGACACTTCTTGATATGACTCCAGCGCTCACTAACCTCCAGATGAGCAATCACTTACCTATTTACCTGTTAATCCAGCTCCACATCTCCAGTTTCTTCTGTGCTGGGACATAGATGCACATCTTGTCAATTTACCTATTCATACCAACAAGGCTTTATTTATAACTGTGTATGCATCTGTATGTGTGTGTGTTAGATAGTAAAAATAACCCTTTTTATCTGAACTGTTTTAGTTTTGTCACAACTATTCTTTTTAAATAAAAGGCCAGAGAAGGCACTATATACTTTTATATAGCTTGAGAAGATGATGTAAATGGTAGTTTTTGGTAACTTTGATAGTGGAATAGTTTTCATTGGATTAAAAAATGTCCATAATCCTGGCTGTGTGTTTTAGACTTTGATCCAGCTGTGTTCAGTCGGTGGCCTTCAGTGTAAGTGAGGTTTCTGGGGTGAACACCCAGCAGCAGTATATCTAAAAGGCTGTCTTCATGATGAAAGGATGTGATGAAATGATGTGATATCTCTTCAGCTGATGAACCCATCGCTAAATTATGACCTGACGCAACCAGGCTGTTCCTAACTGACTGTATGATTGACAGTCAGGACATGCGGTCTCTTATCACTGCTGCACACTGACAGAGAGGGACACTCAAAAGCCTTTTCACTGGGTACATACGTCAGTTTAGTCTGGAAAAATGACACAAAAGATGCATTTATCTTTAAAGTCAACAAAATAAATTTCTACACCTTCAGTTGGGAAACAGAGCAGTTTTGTAATCTATAGGGAAACTGCAGTATATGTAGATGATTTCATTGATTAAATCATACCCAATGAAGTTTCTACACTCATTTTGGAATGTCGGACAGAAATAATTTACATAAATAATCTTCAAACAAATCAGTGTTGTGCCAGGAAACCTCGAGACCTGTAGTCATTCCTAGCATGGCTCGACACCTTTACCCCCCAATATTCTGTTTGTTTGACCAGTGTGTTTGTTGTGGGCCATGTGGTCCTTCTCAAGATAGGCCCTAAAATAGGTTTAGCTGGTTTTATGCCCAATATGCATGTGGTGTAATGGCTATCTGCACCCGGGTGCAGAACTCTAATGAGTATTAACAACAGCTGCCTCTGTGAAAATGGCCATGTTAAGTAATCAACAGCTCTATCATATCTGTGAGAGAATATTAAGTTACCAGCTCCCCAAGTAGAACCTTATTCTCTTGAATAGTATTCAAAAGAGATACCTTAGATACACAGATAAAGCAATGCAAACTTAGGCTTATTAAGGGAAGTGTGTGATGTGGGACAATCATCCTCAGGCCCAGTGCTGTGGAGACCACACGCCTAAATATTGTTGTAGAACCATTCTTACCTCCCCATGGGGATGGCAGGAGGACATAACCGCCCCACAATTGTGAGGATTCATAGGATGCACTGCCAACATCACTGTGCCAAACACTACAGTAGACCCAGGAGGTCTTGTCCATGCTGTGGCAGGTCAGAGCTGTTTGGCATCACAAGAAGAGCCCAGACAATATTAGTTAGTTTTTTAATGTTATGATATTACTTATTTTATTGCAGACCTGCAAGTACACATTCAGTATGGCATCTTTTACCCATACTCCATTAAATCCATTTTCATTTTTAGAAGAACAGACTCTTTAAAAAAAAAAAAAAGCAAACAAAAAACATGTTTTTTGGGGTTTTCCATAATTCAGTTCATACATACTGATGCTTTTCGTTGATGGACAAAAGTCGAGAAAAAGCAAGAAATGAGGTCATAGAGGGATGAGGAGTTATTCTACAAAGGTCCCTGGCTGGAAATGAAATGGGAACTTTTTTTTTTAGGAACTTACCCCACCAGGGTACCCCAGAAAATCCATTAATAAGTATGTCACTGCTTTAGATCTCCATAAAGTATTTGCTGTTCTTCATGTGTTTTCCATTGTGATGTTCATAGAAATTACTTTAATTGCTGACTTTTTGCTGAACGGATGTAAAACCCAAGAAGAGACCGACAGTTACAGATAAAGGCGAATGTCTTGACAGAAATAAAACTGCACATATTATAGTTACAGATTAGCATACTGGTATGGCTGTGTAATTCACAACTTTACATGCAAACATGATGGGTTCTCACATTATCTCATGTACAGATGTTAACATTGCACATCTACTTGCACTGGCGTAGCAAGACTCTACTCTTGTTAGTGTGAATATGGATGGTCTACACTTTGTACTTTGTGTCAGTGCCGCTCTAACAGTTTCTCACACTAAGTGAGCAGTGTGAGCAAAAGTGGCTCTGCTTTGTGCCAACTGGAGAACACACAATTAGATCACTGCTGCTAACTTGAACAGGCAAGTTCAATGGAGTGATGCTTCTGTGTGCTGTACTGTGTAATGTGAGGGCAGCATGTAAGGCTGTCACTATGCAAGCAAGTGGAAAAAAGAAGAGTGGAGCAGACAGAATTGCAGCTAAAAGGGATTTCCTAGAGAGCGTTGAATGATAAATCAAATGGAGCTGAACCAGAGATATGATGATAGTGTACTGAATAAGAATTGTTTGTGGAATTTTGGAAGAACCATTGGACCAAGTGACAAAGCAGCAATGTGTTTATTAATAACTAAATTGGTATTGTGTTGAGATATGGATAGAAGCATGGATAAAGAGGCAGCAATTTTGCACTCACCTAGAATATTATTCACAAGCAAAGACCACAACCCAAGGTGTGCAGTAACAATATTTATTGATGTTAAAAATATGGTCTCCAGGTTTGTTGAGGTCATGTGATGTTTTCTAGGCTCGGTGGATCGCCAAAGAAGGCTCCCAGAAAACAGTGACAACTAAAGGCCGTTACACAACAAGAGGGTTGTGAAAAACCATCAGGAAATTTCCAATTTTCCCCATCCAAATTTAACGCATTACATTTTTAATAAAAGTTTTATCCTCAATAAATCCAATGAGTATTCAGTATTCGAGGATTCACCGATTCACAGATTTTTGCATAAAGTTATTTCCATAACATTTGCTTACTTCTTCACCAAGTGATGCATAAATTCCAAACATAAAACTCCTGGAAAAATTAAAAATAGGCAGGTATAAGCATTATTATAAGGTAATTAAGTAATTAAGGTATAAGTAATTCATCAACTGTCCTCTGCTGATCTTTAACTAAATCCTGATATCTCCCCAGCAAGATTGTGCAACTTCCCTTCTGTCTCATGAGGGCCCTGTGTCATTGATGGTGTGCTCCGGCGTTGGTCTATCCTGAGGTCTCCTACCAGTCAGTCGTGTGTTTTCTTTTTTGTTTATGGCTTTGCTTGTCAAAAATTCTTTTTTGGCTTCAACCTCAGGGGAATCTCAGTGCAGGTTCAACTCAGTGGTTCAGCTCGAGAACAGCACTCGTGGAGCTGTTCCATGTTCACACATTCACACTCATATTTTGATCTGCTGCTGTAATTCAAAAGACAGCAGACGGCAGATACCATCTTTGCCATTGGCAGCATGAGGCTAATTTGTTATTTAGATTTGCAATTTTCATCTATTGTACATGGTGTTCTTTGGATGCTGGATGACGGCAAAGTTCATTTTTTTTCAACCCTGTTATTCTTCCATTAGTAGTGTGTGTCTGTGCGCTGATAGTGTACGATAGAGCAGCTCTGAGTGATTACCGTGTAGAGCAATAGTACAGGCTCTCTTACCACAACAAATTAAGCCAGAGAGCCAAGCCCACAGGGAGAACTCTTCATCAGAGGACCAAGGAGAAGATAAAAGAGTGCTACAGCTCAATCACTATCCAGTCACAGAGTTTAACAGGAGACAAAACTCAGTGTGACACATGCTATGCATCTAATTACTGAATACACAGGTGAAGGTGGAAAAAATGCAACAGAACAGCCTGAAGCTAGACTTACCGACACAGTGTTATTTAGCAGTGCATCACATTGAACTGTAAGCTCTGTTTAGAACAACATGAATAAGATTCCAGACTGGAAATACAGAATATATTATATATAGATAAACATGCAGATACACATTCACTGTCTATTAACTATAAAGACCATGAAAATATGATAACACCAGTGCTGCATATACCTAAAAAAGTCCTTCTGGTGTGTCAAACAACCATGCCAATAGACCCAAGTTCCCAAGGGACATGAAAGGCTAGGACACCCACAAAATCCATAATAATCTTACAATCTTACAACCAGGACCTGGCTCACATTTTTAGTAGGACAAGCTCCCCTTAGGACAGATCCCCTTCTGAGATGTAAACTCACCAGCAGTGGAGGATAAAAGCCAAGTGGAGAGAATACATGAAATTAATGAAACCAAACTGTCTTTCAGCCCAAAGACATGAATATTAACCAGAATTGTTATTGTTATAAAGTCTGCTTCCACAGATTTTGTTATGTTGCACATTTTATTCTTTGAGAAGCTCCTTAATAGCGCTGCCGAGATGTCATATTTCAATGCACAACTGCTGTGGCAAAAAGCACGTGACAATAATAATTATAACTCAGTCCAAATGTATCAGTTAAATTAACCTTTATTTTTTCTTTAATGCATGTTTTTTTCTCTTATGTTGGCATTTATATACGAATACATAGAACATCTAAACAGTTATTTAGAATACTGTTGCATATGTGTATTAGCAATACTAAAAAAAACTGGTAGAGTGTTATGGTAGTGCAGAGGTTGACAATTGTTGTGTCATAGCATGAAGCTTCTGTGGAGCTTTCATTCTGATTGTGCTTGTTCTGGTTTTCTCTGTATACTCTGGAGGTAAAAATAAAAAAATATGAGTTTTACAGCTATCCTCCCTGCTATATAAGCAATGGAACACAAAGATTGGTTACTTTGACCCATACTGACACAGTGTGCTCTTAAGACAAATACCTCGGATGCAACTTCGATTAGAATGAATAAGAATAAATAATAAAGAATAAATATTTAAGGGATGCAAAATGCTGGAAATTGCTAAAAAAAAAACACTTCACCATTGTATTTATTTCTCCACAATAATCCAAATTTGTCTTCAAATACTAGTCTGTCAAGGAGTGGGTGTACAAAAAAAACAAGACAAAAATCACAGACAAAACATGCAATCTTGATGTAGGTCAAGGAGAACTCAAAGGTAACTGAAAAGCGCCTGCAGAGATGTCTATCATTTGCTGAACGTCTGTTTAATATAAATAAAAATTGAACAGATGTATTAAAGAAGCTTATTTTATCTCTGTTCTTTTTCAGTTAGATGTCCAACATTTAACTCACAATCCCCCAGCTGTCTGTACAATAACGAGTTAGTTTTAACATGTTACTGCCCATCTCTGGTAGCACCATGGTCTTGCAGGAATGTTGTCTTACTTCACTGTGTGCTGTACCATTGCAGATGGTTGGAATGACAATAAAGCCACTTGACTTGACTAGTCACCAGAGGTGGCACCTTTAAATGGGTGCAATATAGCCCCTGCTACACATACATCTACTCTACAGTGCATTCTGCCTTAAAAGTCTTTTTTTTTATTACTAGTGAGATGTTACATTAGGGGGAAACATAGTGATAGCAGCTGTGCACACAGCATAACAGAAAGGAAATGAAGCAGAACCATAGATCAGAGTGAGGAGAAGGCCCTCTGAAGGACAGATTTGTCAAGCATCCTTCAACCCACATGCAGATGGATTGGAAGCAGTCTCATTAAAAATAATTGTCCTTCAAATGTATGGCAATCCAAACCCTGAGGAATACCTTTTGCTCTCAGGGTTGGTAATTGAAGCTGACCACAATAAATCAGCCCCATCGGATGATGTGTCGACAGCCTGGGAGGAGATTAAGCTGGTATCTCAGCTCCAGGAGAAACGTAGATTTACTGCACAAAATAACACAGTTACAGATCACATAAGTCAAGCTAAGGGACATGTGTGTGCATCTGTGTGTGTTGATGTGCCTTCTGCGTTATGAGGAGTGTTGTATTTATCAGCATTATAAACGACTGCAAAGTGGCTACGAAACCATCATATTAACATTACCTATAAGGGTCAAATATTAGCAAGAAAGTATTTATATATACGCCAAATTACAATTATTCTTTTACTTTTTGTGTATGTATCAAAGTAGTTCCAGATTGGCTTACAATTAAAACTTTGTCTTTTTTCTTGAGGGCATGTCATGCTAACATTTTTGAGCAGAGTGTTTAACATCTTACTGCACCCCATGAAGGTTTGAGAGATGATAGTTTGACTCTAACTTCTGTCTCGTTCCAGACACTGATTACCCTCTGTGCAGTTAACTTGGAGCGCCAGCTAATTAGCATCAATGGTAATTAGCGGAGTCGTTAAGAGCCTTATAATCAACTTTTCTCCTTTACTCATTTGACTCCCTGGGGCTGTCAGGTCTGTCTGCATCAGTTCCTTTTCCTCAGCAGGCAACATACATTATACATGCTGTGTTACAGAGAGTATTTTTGTGAAATGGCAACTCTGAATTGGTCTGAAATTAACTCAATAGCAGTGCCAAAGCACTTTGTAATCATCTGCATTACTTGGCATGGAAGATGGCTGTCCGTGGTGCTAAACAGTGGAATTCTGGGTGTGCTTAAGAGACAGCTCCTCTCAGAAGCCCCACGAGTACAATAACATCTCAGAGACACAGTGACATACTATGATGCTCCTTCAGTGATTATCTGGAATGTTGTTTCCCTTCCTAAATATTTGCGTCTCAGACTTATCATTTTTCTTTAGAAAGACTAACCTCATTTGCATATCCGTGTCTGTAACTTCATGAGCTATGAAAATCAGAAGTGGCTGATAATGTCATTACAAATCTATAGAAAGTGAGAAAATCATGCATTAAAACAAATAGATGGACAGAAGTTTGTGTTTTAAGTAAAATGTTTGTGTGTTTTAAATTCATACATAGATCTATGTATTGTTTTTTTTTTTAAGTTCAACATTGGACCCTAACATTTTTAAGACCTCAGCCTGCTGTTATTGTGAACGCCTGTTTCCCCATAGAAAAAGAAATTAATAGTTTAACCATCAGTGTGGTTTCTTTCTTTCTTTGTTGTATCATTACATTACTGCTGATGTAAAAACGTGCTTTAAAATTGTTCACAATTACTCCCAGCCTGCAGCTCCTTAACTGACTGATCTTGAGCTGACAAATCAGCTAATGGTATAAAAATATCTGCTGTCTTGGCTGCTCAAGAAAAAAAAAAAGGTTAATCAGCTATCGTTAATTACTCATACTAAACATAAACATAATAATTAAAAAAAACCCACTCAGTAGGATATAATGTTCAATTTACACATTTTTTTTTTATTAAAAAGAGGTCAATTTTTCTTCATCATGTAATGGAAAGTAGTGGATCGCTGTTGGTTAGGCAATTACTTTACAGGCAGTGGGCGTAGGTGAGAAGTTGCTAAACCCCTTTTGGGACATTGGCAAAACTGTGTGTGTGTATTTTGGCTGCACGAGGCCTAATGTGTTGGCATTTATTCATCCTCAACTAATCATCAAAACACAAACACCTACTCACTCTTCATGCTGAGAATCACACGGTTCATGCAGACTGTTGTCACACCTGTTGCTCATGGTGAATATGGATCAAACTGTGTGAGTGCGAGTACATAAATGCTTGGACCGATATACTTGTGTGTGGGTGGATGGTATGGAGTGATGAATTTTAGTTATTAAAAAAAAAAAAGGTGAAAGATTACCAAGCTATTTTGCCTTTGTGAATCTGTGGTTTGATGTCAGCCAGCGAAAGAAGGTCCACTGTACATTTCAGATTTATGTGTTGTACAGTACTATGTTATTTTAGTGCAAAAGTAGCAATAACTGTTGGTGAGCATTTTTTTTTAATTTGGAGGAGTTTTGTGTTTGAATATAAACCTTGCGGACTTGTATAATAGGAATTAACTAATCATTTTAAACTAGAATAAAAAAAATATCAGTGCATGATAAATTAAAGTGGTTGTTTTACACCTTTCCTTATTTATGTACTTTTAAAGTGGTGATTGTTAAAATTAAACAACTTAGCCAAACATGAAACATGATCAAAGTTTCTAAAATTAAGGTCAGTGTATGCTGAGTTTGCATGCCATCTTGTGAGCCTGTTAGGCTGATGTTAACAGAAAAGTCTGTTCCAACTATAAAGGGCAACGCTGAAGAGTCATAACTATGCTGTGATTAACATATCATCCTAGTGTTCGTCTTGAATTAATAATTGGAGCAAATGGGCTGTTACTTTAGTTTTATTGAAGTCAGCGGGCATATTTAAATGTAGCTACGTTAGTACGTCTTCTAACTCTTGTCTGATTTTATGTGTTGAAAAACGATTTCAAGCGAGAGTGTAGGAAGACAGTATGTGGTCACTTAGTGAGCAAAATATTTTTGCTATTCCTATTTTACTTTTGTTTTTTCTGACAATTCATTTGGAATTTAAGAAGATTTTACACATGCAAACCTATTTACAGGGATTACCAAGGCTATTTTATACAGCTCAGATAATTCTTGCTTAGAGAATAGAGAATTAGTGGTTTTTAAATTTAAGCCCCACTGGTGGTGCTTCGAGCCCCACAGGTGGGAAATATGTGGGCTTATACTAAAAGAGTGTGTTGTTTCAGACAGCGGATGAACAAAGGGTTTGCATTAACACCCAGTAAAAGTTAAAGATTCTCAAGCACTGTTAAAGAATAATAGAGTAAATTTAATTTGGCCAACAAATTATTTCACAGAAACAATTACTTCAAAAGCAGAACACATTGACCAGTTAGAAGAGGAAAAAAAAAACAACTTTATTAATATAAAGCCGTTACCAGACTACAAAAGAGAAAATAGCAACAAACTATGATTGTGTTAACATCCTGAGACCTCATATGGTGACATTAAATTTCAGCTTTTATGCACATTATACTTAAATCTGCTGAGTTTATTGTAATGTCAATGAGACCCATTACCACCATATGAGGACATACCTAAAAAAAATATTTTCAAAGATGAAGCCTTCTTTTTATACTGATCAGATCCAACTAATCTCAAGTAGGTTGGAGAAATTAAAAATGCATCCAAAACAAGAGCTCAAGTTTCAGGAGGTTAAGTAATAGCATGCCAAACATGGGCAAAGAACCAAAGCGGAAGACAAACAAACTGGCACATGGAGAGAGGAGCACAAAGACTAATCACCCTGAAAGGGAACAGATAAAACCAATCTGAGCAGAGCAGGTGGGAAAATCACAAAGACGGGAATATCAGTGATCAGTATCAGTGCATTAGGAAAATGATGTTTTCAAAAATAAAACAAGTCCTTACACGATGAGAAAGAATAATATAGACAATATGTACAATCAATTGTTTTACTTAATTTCTTTATTTCATCTGTCCTCGTGTCAACCTCACTGTTTTATCAATGCAGAGCTGTTGCCTAGATACAGACTAGGTTGTT